>BLKR01000198.1:647599-714101 GCA_011170035.1 Teleogryllus occipitalis | reverse complement strand
GTTTTTATTATGGAAATGTCATTTTATTTGACATAGAATATAGGGATGCCAAAAGACAATCGCGCGGGGGTCGCTATGTGACAAATAAACAACCGGCGTTAAGGATAATTTTCGTTAGGTTGAAATGACAGCAGAGGCGGAATAAGCATTGAGAGACAGAAGAAAAAGATATGAAATTCGGATGCTTCTGAGTTTTTAGAACATTCACTGGCTTGAGCAACGCGGTGATGAGCAGGTCAGGTACTGATATATTTTACCAAGTCGAGGAAAGACAGTAATTGACAGTTGTATAAAATTAACTATCGTTCTTATATTAGGATAGAGCGTTCTTGTAGGAAGTAAACGTGTGTCTAGGTGTCCACCCGTGACGCAGGTTAAAGAAGTCACGGATTATAATAGTATGGCCGGGAGAATTTGGAACCAGATCACGGACATTAGGCGAGGACTTTATCCAGAAGCAAGATTCTGCTGCGTCGACGAAGAAGGTTCTACGGGGCACCATCGAACGAAGAAGCGAAGACCGCGCGAAGACCCACGAGTCAATAACAAGGTTTTATAACTATTGTAATATATAGAAAGCTGGTCGTGACCAAAGATTGATTCATTTTTGACTATCATTATAATAAATTCTAATTTGTTAAGTTGAAAGAAAGCTGATTATCATTGTTCGTTACGTGCAATCCAGCATTTTAATAAGATTTTCAGATTCCTCGCCACTCCGTATTGTGACATACCAAAAATGACGGTCATTTTTGTTCAGGTAAATAAAGGTCAAAATGTTGTAGATTGTGACGTCGTGGGAATACACAATAATCACAGACACAAGCTTCAATGATAAATATGTACAGGTTTATTCACAATATGTACAGTAATAATTTAAGTTACTCAACTCTGGTAGATGTTTACTTCCCTGATCGCAGGAGCGATCCTTAAAAATGAATTGACTGACTTGTGGCCCGCGCCACTCCTCAGCGAGCCTCCCGCACACAGCAGATAGCTCCGGCGACCTCAGTCACCCGTGGATATAGTCCACAACGGCGTCCCAACACATGGGTTGCCGCACGAGCCTAGCTCGGCTCCGCACCGCCCTGGGCGCAAGTTTTGCGTAGCACGCCTCCACGCAAGGATTTGGTGCAGGAGCCCTGCGGCGTTCCACTGCCGGGGTGGGTGTGGCGAGACGTGGAGGCGCGGGGGCAGGCGTTAGCGGCCTTAACGCGCATCATAGATTAACATTGCATCTAATGCAGACAGGCCAAAGGGATCGTGCGCCGTTTTTTGAGATACAGCGTTATTCTACGACGCCCGTTGCGTAGCACGCACTCACGCAAGGATTTGGTTTGATTGATTTGATTTTTCGTGTTTCCGGGCGCGTCAACTACTGTGGTCATTAGTCCCGTGTTAGTGTAGTGCATGTTTCTTGGGAGATGGCGGTGATCTTCCCGGATGGCGATCCGGCGCCGACCTACCGTCGGGTAGTGGTTTCCCTAACCAGGACTCTCCCATCAACGGGCACCGCCCCAGTCGGGACAAGCTCTAAGCACCTGACCGGTCTCCCGGAATATGTGGTAGGTAGTGCATGTTAGTGTTAGTGTGTGTGTAAGGAGAGGATAGGACAAGGAAGAGGAAGGACAGATCGCGCGCGGTCCGTGGCCCGTTTAGTAGGGTACTGCTCCGGCATTCGCCTGGTGTTGATCGGAGAAACCACGGAAAACTACCGATCAGAGCAGCCGGCTGCTAGAATTCTCCTCCATACAGCAGCTGAATTCGACCTAGCTGAAAAGCTAGTGTCGAAAATCCTGCCGCCGTCAGGACTCGAACCTAGGACCTCCCGGTTAGAGGCGCCGTGCGACATCAGTTGATGCACTGGAGCTACCGCTACCGGTCAAGGATTTGGTGCAGGAGCCCTGCGGCGTTCCACTGCCGGGGTGGGTGTGGCGAGACGTGGAAGCGCGGGGGGGGGCAGGCGTTAGCGGCCGGTGGCGCTAACGCGCGCGTCGCGAGGCCGCAGCGGTTAGGGCGGTTAGCGGCGGCTCCGCGGCCCTCGCGCGGCCTTCCTCGTTGAGCAACGCGCGGATATGCACCGCCCAGCGGCTACAGCAGCACCCGTGCATCCCAGCCGAACGCTGCGGGTTCTTCTACTTCTTTTTCTTCTGTTTCAACTTACTAGTTTTACTTATATTATCAAGAGAATGGTCCGGTGGCAGAGATAGCTAAGGCAGTAGTGGCGTAGTGGTCTCGGATCGAAGGGTGACGGGTTCGAGTCCCGCCTCGGTCATAGTTATATTTGTGTTCGTCCTTTCACCCCTTATCATCATATCGTTTCATATTCACATTTACCATAACGTTAAGTCCAATAGTGGTCGCTAATGCCCTAGACGTTGATGCGACCTTAAATAACCGAAACAAAACTGGTCCTGGATTTATTTATTTATAGACAGTCAGTTTTATTTCTATTGGGTTATTTACAGGTATAAGTTTATTATCAAACGTTTAGAAACTTTATCCGGTCTCTTTCTCACGGTTTACTTAGGTAAATCATATTCAAAAAGTAAAAGTTCACACTCATTGGTTCACATCTGTCGGTCATGTCACAAGGATAAATCTTTTTATTTAAATGTAAAACGAAATTAAAATTCCGTACCATTACTAAGCGATGTAGATTTAGAACAATACTAGTCCACGTGGAGGCAACACGGACTAGTCTAAGTATAAAGATTTATCATTTTGACATGCCCTACAGATGTGTGAACCAATAAAAATAAAGCTGTCCATAAATAAATCAAACAGGGGCCTTTTTCCTGAGGCGGATTTTAATGAAATGTAATTTTTTTCTTTTCACTTTAGAACAATGCCGTTTAGTATAGAAATTCATTTTATGTTTTGACAAAAGGAAATTATCCATTTTTATAGGCCATTATTTTGCATTTTTCGTCGTTTTTTACTAATAAGTAATTTTTTACCTTTTTCGTAATTTTTAATGCATTTTTTGCTGATTTCATAGATTTTAATGTCATTTTTAAGGGTAATTGCTTCAAATAATATTTTTGAGACGCAATAAATATTCTTTACAGAATTACTCAGTAGCCTATTCGATTTGTTTACTCAGAAATTGTTTTGACAGAAGTTGTGAGAAAGTAATTCTTATGACGTATATCAGCGCCATTGCCGGTTCAGCCGATTTCGGGATAACTAAAGACAGAGATTTCCTCGTAAAGAATAGTCCAAACCAAAAGTTTGCAAACTGAGCTCACTCGAACGAAGGTATGAATCCTCTATTACATTAGTAATGTATCCATCAGCTTGAGTTGTTCGTCCGAACTGGTTTTGATAAGATTTTTCATTGGTCATTTTTCTTTGGTTTCAGGGCATTTTAAAATAATTTTAAGAGCATTTTATTGATAATTTTTGTGAATATTTTAAGTCATCAATATTCGCCCCATAATTATTATCATTCCGACGAGGACAATTAGTTATAACAAAACAACAATAAAATGTAGATTCATATTTATTTTCAGAACCCTGAAAATGTTCATCATAGGTTATTCCTAAAAGCAGTAAGTAAATGGGTTCTAGAATGAGTTGTTCTTTATGTACTACTTGGTTTCAGTCATTTTGAGCAACATCTATTATAATTGAAATATTTTAGTAACCGGACGTAAGATTCCTCTTTTCTAAGGCATGAATTCTTACATTTCGTTGCTTCTCAGTTGTGCTAGTAAACCCTTATAATGAATGAAGCCTAATAATACGGAAGCCTACACAATCATGCCTAATAATGTACATTAAAAACTGAAATAAATCAGACGAAGAGAATTTGTTGGCCATTTTGCCCCCAAAACCTGTTTTGAACGAACAAATAGAGATCTGGCACACTTAGCCATTTAATATACAATGTTAATCTCTAAAATTATTTGCTCCATTGTATAAATTTCAAAATATCGTATTTAATTTTGCAGTTCCGTAGCCCTCATACCAATTAGCGGATTAAACAATGTTATATTATTCCGGAGTTCCCTATAAAATTGACTGATTAGTAGACTCTCTGCAGTTGGGATAGCATTTATACGATAACAGTGAACCCGCATTCCCAGAATTACTGTGAATTCCATAGCATAATCAAATGTAACACAGGCACCCAACGGCGAGGTACAACACCACAACACTTTTTAATAATTTCTGCGGCTTTCATATTGCGTCACTGTGCCGTTCACAAGCGGTCGCCTTTCCTGTGAATTCAAATTCCAGCGAATGCGCGAGGTCTGATGTGTCTTTGTTTTATTTTCCAAGCAAATATTTCAATCAATGAAAATATATATATATATATATATATATATATATATATATATATATATATATCATCAACATCAACACATCAATGGAGTTAAGTAATTCATTAGCATTACTTAATGAATTTTTTCGAAACTTGCAGCGTACTATCGTTTATTTCCATGGATGAAAATGTTTTAATTTTACTAAAAATAATACTTCTCTGAAAAAAATCATTTCAAATTCTTACCTTTTGGAAAGCTCTTTTAATATGACATTGCACGATTTTTTCTTCGATGAATTTATTATTGTAAATCGCTTTTAGTCACCCGTGTGGGGTTGCTGGTCCCCCAGCGGGCGCCTCCCCAGGTGGCGGATAGGGGGATGCCCGGCCAGACGTATCTGGTGGGTACCGGGGAAATTAAATACCCGGGGTGGACCAAAACCAACGAAGAGGAAGAAGAGGTCGGCAACGGCTCTGAAGAAGGAAGAGATGCTTGACAGCTCTCCAACGACAGAAGAGGCGGAAGACTTTAATACCTCTTTTCTCAAAAAACTGCTACCTTGCAGATGATGATGTTTCATCAAAAAGGTTAGAGGAAGGAAACCTCGAAAATAAATCCCTGGTCCTCCAAGTTGGGGGTTGAGATGTTGGGCCTGCACCCCATCGCTCAGAAAAAACTCAACATGCACGAGTCCCAAGCAATAAGCCTCGGAATCATGCTAGTCTACGACGACGACTTGGCCTTCGAAATAGGTATATGAATTTTGGAACTTGGAATGTGCAAGGCATAGCCACAAAGGAATCCGACGTTTTTAGAGAATTAGACAGGTTAAATTTAGATGTTGCTGCCCTATCTGAAACTAAAAAGAAAGGGAAGGGTTTGGAAGAGATTCAAAATTACGTTCACATATACAGCGGAGTAAATAAAGAAAACAGAGCAAAGAAAGGAGTATCCATTGCCATACGAAAATCTTTAAAACATCATATAAAAAAATGGGATGGTATAAATGAAAACCTACTACGAGTTGATCTGCGTCTGAAAGGGTACGATATGATCGTAATTGCCGCCTATGCGCCCACGGACAGTGCAACTGATACCGAAAAATTTGAATTTTTTACCAACTTGACGAACCTTCTGGACCAAATTGGAAACAGGAAGGAAATATATTTAATGGGCGACTTTAATGGAAAAGTAGGAAGACAATATGGAAGAAATGTTGTAGGGAAATTTGGAGAAGATGTAAAGAACGGGAATGGGGAAAGACTGATAGATGTGTGCGAGCAATATGAATTGAAGATATGGAATGGTTTTTTTTTCAGCACAAAAATATCCATAAATATACCTGGTCTCAACCATCAAGGAAATTATACTCTATAATTGATTACATTATTGGTAAACAGAGTAATAAGACCAGAGTGGAGGAATGTAGAGTTTATAGAGGTGCAGAGTGCGGATCTGACCACTTCCTTTTGCGAGCCAAATGTCTTTTCCCCTTCCAAAATGGAAAAGTAAAAAATCAAATAAAAGAAGAAGACTCTAGAAGAAAAGGCGAAGATATTAAGTACAAAGTGAGTTTACTAGAAGACCCATCAATCCTGTTCTTGTATAAGCTAAGGCTCAGTGGGAAGTTGCAAATTGTGGATGACTCCTCTCCAAAAGCAATGTACAGAGATATAACAAAGTACATACATGAAGCGGCATACGAAAGTTTGGGGAAAATTGAAAGGAAGCAGCAGAGAACCGGGACGTATTGGTGGAGTGACAAATTTGCTGAAAGGGTACGGGAGAAGAAAAACGCCTATCAAAAGTGGCTGACGACCCATGATCTAGAAGACAGAAAAACTTACACACGAATATGTAGAGAAGTAAAAAAGGAGATTATAAAAGCCAAAAATGATATGTGGGACATCAAGTGTCAAGAAATCAGCAACACCATTGGAAGCTCAAGATCACGGGAGGCATGGAAAGTGTTGAAACAACTGAGAACAAATGAAGTGAGATATGGACATTTGCAGCTTATAAGCCTAGACAACTGGGCAAAGTATTACAAAGAACTTCTGCAGGAACACCGTGCAGAATACCGCACTCTATATCAGCTGAAGGATACATCTGACAATCCGGTAGAAGATATATCACCAACTGAAGTTGAGAAAGTGGTGAAAAGTTTCAAAAGCGGTAAAGCTCCCGGACCCGGTGGGATAAATATAGAACTAATAAAATCAGCTCCATCGGTGTTGTTTGAACAGCTTTCAGAATTATTTAATGCATGTCTCAGGGGCCGTGGGATACCTGAAGTCTTTAAAGTGGGTTACATCTCCAATATATTTAAAAAAAGAAGAGAGGACTGCTCCAATTACCGTGGTATAACTGTCCTGAGTTCCCTTGGTAAAATATATGGTAAAATTATTAAAAACCGATTGGAAAATGAAATAAATGAAATGGAAGAACAGAGTGGTTTTCGTGCTGGTAGATCCTGCATAGATAATATATTTACCATCCGACAAGTTACAGATAAGCGGCTGGCGCATAACCTTGAGACACATCTAGTCTATATTGACTTGCAAAAGGCGTACGACAGTGTCCCCCTTTCAAAATTGTGGATGGCCATGGAAAACCACCATATTAATAGCGTATATATTAAGGCCATTAGAGAGTTATATACGGACAATATCGCTTATGTCAAATTAGGAAATAGCATATCAAAAGAAATCAAAATAAATAAAGGGCTAAGACAGGGGTGTTGTATTGCACCAACTCTCTTCAAAATATATCTAGGAGAAGCTCTAAAAAACTGGAAGATAAAATGTGAAAGGATGGGAATAAAATTAAATGACGATATGTTATATTCACTAAATTTTGCAGATGACCAAGTGATATTCGCAGAGGATGAAGACGATGCACATTATATGTTAATGAAATTAAATGAGGAATATGGAAAATGGGGCTTGAAAATCAATTTCAAGAAGACAGAGTACATGGTGGTAGGAGGGACAGGAAAAGATTTAGTAATGGAAGATGGCTTGGTTTTTAAGTGTTGTCAGACGTATAAGTATTTAGGAACAATTTTAACAGATCAAGGGGACAGTGAAGAGGAAATTAAACATCGCATTCGGCAAGGAAAATCTGCTATTCGGCAATTGCATTCAATAATACGGAATAAAAATATTTCTAATAAAGTGAAAATTATAATTTATAAAGCAATTGTGGAAAGTATATCACTGTATGGTGCTGAGTTGTGGGAGATCTAAAAAAGTAATGAGAAAAAGTTAAAGGCTATGGAAATGGAGTTTTGGAGACGCAGCTGTAGTGTAACGTTAATGGAATGAATCAGGAATGAAAATATAAAGCAGCAAATGGGTGTCATTTCGGATATAATGGATACAATAGAAGGGAGAAGGTTAAAATGGTATGGCGATCTTAGAAGAATGCCGGAGGAAGAATACCGGAGGAGCCATTAAACACGTAGAGGTGGCAGGTGCTAATGCACAGAAGGAGAAGTAGACCAAGACTCACATGGTATGATGGTGTGCGACAGACAATGAGAGATCGTCACATCGAAGATGATGATTGGCAAGATAGAAGAAGATGGAAGCTTGGGTGCGAGAAACGCCGCATGGTGTAGTTCCACTCGCAGAAGAAGAAGAAGAAGAAGAAGAATTAATTTTTCGAGTATTTTTGACTGAGTGGGAATGAGGCTTATGGGTCTATAGTTGTCAGTACTATTGAGTTTCTTGAATGATGTAGGAATGGGTATTACATTTGAATCTTTCTAGATTAATGGGAAAATAACCAGTTACAATTATTGAATTGCATATATTAGTTATATATGTTATTGTGTGATTGAGTAAGTTTTTTGAAATTGTGTTACTTATTTTGTCGTGTGCAGGGGCTTTTTTGGTGGTAAGTTCTTAATTAAATTGGTAACTTCATTTGGGGAAATGTAATTGAGTTTATGTGGTACATTATAGTTGGGGGATGCTGCTATTTGAAGTATGTCTCAATCCAAGGATGAGTTGGGGTGATTTTCAGATTGACAGGTCACGTTTTTCTAAAACGCAGATACATGATTCTTATCTGTTTTTCTTCGAGAAAGATCTTTTAGCGAACGAATGTGAGTTCTGTCTCATTCTATATAAAACAGCATTTAATGGTTTCGCGATTTCTTCGCGCAGAAACACAATGAGTTTTACATAAAAAATAAAGCACACACTGTAGTAGATTATTAACTTACAGTATTCCAAAACTTCATTCACATTATTCATTGTAGTATATAAAATACAAGACATGACAAAAAATAACAGAAAACTACGATATTTAGCAAACACCTGGAATGTTCAAAAACTAACTTGACGTCGTCATTCCTTTTGTAGAATTGTTCGAAAGTCCTTATGTAAAATACCAAATTCAAAACATAAAATTAGTATCTTAAAGCGACAATTTAAACATCCGTTACACGTTATTAAATATATCGGAGAAAATGAATAAGTTATATGAACGTGAGTGTGTTTTAAAAGAGAGAAATCATTTATTTAACATTTTCCTGATTTTATATAAATTATTTATAACTGTATTTATTATTAATTAATTAATTAATTCTAATGTATATAATTCAATTATATTGTTCAGAGTTCACATGACTTATGCCCCCTTTCCTTACCAAGAGAACACACCATCACGTGAACGTAGAAACTTGTCGTTGAAGCAGACTGCAGTCGCGCGCATCAGAGCACGCGCTCGAGCCGTCAGCTCCCCTTCCATCCATCAGGTGGCTGTCGGAACCCACGACGACATTCGTCCTGGCGCCCATTTTCGGCAAGTTACAAGCCCGGCGGGAGGCGCGCGCTCGCGAACGGATATTCGACAAGTTTCCTTCGGCGACCGCAAGGCAAACCGGACACGTCGGCCGCAGGGACGTCCGCTCCCGTACCGTCGACGGCGGCGGCGGCGGCGGCGGCGACCACGACGCGGCCGTCGGCGTCGGCGCCGGGGGCGGGGCCGCGGGGGCAGGTAGCCGTCGCCCCGCCCCTCGCCACCGCCGCCACCGCCGCCGCCGGCTGGCTGATTTATCGCCGCAATTACGAGCGGACGCCGCCGAGCGTCGTGCCGCTCCCGCTGCGCCCATTGTGGGTGCCGCGCCGCCGCCGCCGCCGCCGCCGCCAGGGTGCGCGCTGCGGGGGCGGCGGGGGGAGGGAGGCGAGCACCCGTCGCAGACGCCACCGCCCCCGACGTCTCCGTCGTTTCCGCCACAGCCACCGTCACCTCCGACGCCTCCGTCTACACCACCGCCGCTTGTCACAGCTTTCGCCAGCTCCGCCGCCTCCGTCTCCTTCTCCATCTTCGCCACCACCTCCACCTCCAACTGCCCCTTTTCCTTTTGCGCTTCTGCCTCCGCAAACTGCTTCTTTACCTCTTCTGCCTCCTCTTCGCAACAATCATAGAGTAAGGAATTATAGTCTGTTGAACAGCCTCTGTCTCCACGAACTTCTCAACCTTCGCCTCCACCTCCGCCTCCTCAACCTCTGCCTCGTCTTCAACTCCCACTTCCTCCTCAACGTCCGCATCCACCTTTATCTCCGCCTTCACTTTCGATTTCACCTTCGCCTTCGACTCGTATCCTCCTTCCCCTCCTCCTCCTCAACCTCTGTCTCCATCTCCACCTTCGTCTCCGCGTCCGCCACCTCCTATTTAACCTCCGCCTCCGCTTTCGCCTTCGCAACCGCCTCCTCTGCCACCGCCGCCTGTGCCTCTGTCTCCTCTCTTGCTCATTCTCCTCCTCATCTGCCGCCGTCACCACCGCCTTCTTCTAGGCAGCCGCCTCCTCCGCCACCGCCTTCTCTTCTTCCTCTTCGTGTGTCTTCTTCACCCCCGTCACCTCCGTCTTCGCCTTCGCCTGTCTCCGTTTCCACGACTGGCAGTCGCCGCTACCCCTGCTGCTGTCTCGACCGCCAACTCGCTACCGGCTGTCCCCCGAGCCCTAGAGTAATTGTCAGGCGGTGTTGTTGACAGCCACGCTTTCTGGGAATTAATACTAGAATGGCGCGGGAGAATTCTCTGTGAGGCTTGTGACTATATTGTCTTGATATCACCTTTGATTATGTGACGTGAGGTATGTGCGGTGAACGAGAAAGAAAATGCTTAAGGCATGTGAGTCGGGAGAAAATTAATAAATGAAACCGGTGTCTTCAAAGATATTTTGTCTCTACTACAGAGGAAATTGTGAAAAAGAGACTGTTCCTGTAACATTTACAAGTGTTCTTTAGATCTTATTATGAACCAGAATAGGATAGTTGAGTGAAGGAGTTGAGTTTATTTTCTGTGAGTTCGTACTTATTACCAATTTGATAATAAACAAGTAATACCGAAATACCATTCTAAGTTACTGCTGCGTCAATTTGCAAGAGTGAGTGAAATATCAACTAACATAGGTTATCTTCATCTCATTCAATAATGTTATCAATTCACTAACATTAACTAACATTGACTAATTGATTAATTGTCATTGTTAACATTAACATTGACTAATTGCAAGAGATGTTATATTTTGTTTTAGATATAGTAGACTCCAAGTGAAGATAATTTGCATTACACTGACTTTTCCGTGTTTCGATGACTGTTACATTCTTTTCGTTTTTAAAGGATACTAATTTTGAAAGCATGCTTACTAACAACGTGAATACATATCCTGTTTTCGCATAAATATGTGTTAGAAAGACCTGGTTGCATGTAGTTTGTCACTCCTGTCACCGTGGACATTTACTAGCAAGAACATTAGTGCCAATCCTACATTTGCGAAAATATCGGCTGCCGGGTGGAAAGGGCGGTGAAGAATGAAATGCCAGTTATAGCCGATAGTACCTTTATTTACTCCTTAGAACAGAAAAGCAAAGCGTGGAAGGGTGCACTTAAGGCATGAGAAATATATAAGATCTTTTGAGATGTGTACATTTCGATCACACCTTGCTGCCAGAGAGAACGGAAACCGACTGCTATTCGTACTCGCAGGAGGCCCCACTTCCGCCACTCCCCTATTCCACAGTCCACCTGCCCTTGAGTTATTTGGTGCTGAAAATTTCAACACGTTTTGAAAATTACACTCTTAAAATTTCACTCTGAAAATTAGCCCAACACCGTTAAATGCATGGGTAAACTATGATATGTTGACATGCAATTTGTCATATATAGGGAAAATGTTTTTCACGAATTCCCACGACTATGCGAAATAGAACACATCTCCCAACATTGTAGTACTTTGGCCGAAAATATATAAAATTTCATTTCATGAGATTGTTCACCTAGAAAGCTATACAATACCTATATTTGACTGTTGTTCTCTCATTTGTATGACCCTTTATTATACATTAAATTAATATCTTGTATCAATTCCCGTGTCTATTCAAATAATGTCAGATATTTTGTTATCATCAAATAATTAGCTTATGCCTGGCTAGTTCAAAAAACATTGGTTCTGGAATTAAATACAGTATGCTGCGAGAGAGAAAAATAATTCAACTTGCCACTGCAGAGTTCAAAAAACGAAAGTCGACACGTTATTTACGAACTACTTTTCCCCCAAGATATTCAGTGATAACACATTTTATTCTTTTGAAACATCACTGACAGATCAATTGGATGATAACAGTGATAAACATACAAATACATTACAAGTATATCTCTTCTACATTTTGTGTTTAGTATTTTAATTTCAATGGCATTTTTACTTTCTTGCCTTACGAATTCTTCGTAAGAAGAGAAAGTTACGTAATCGTGCTGCGGAAAACGGCGAATTTTTTTATTGTTTCAAATTAATTACCACATTTGATAGTTCACGTCTAATAAATATTGTTAAAACATTTATAGTATTCATCGAATGTATAGGAAAATTACATACAAGTAGTAATCATTAAAATGTCCGAAAATATAGCATGCATTTTTTGACGATCTTTAGCCAATAAAACTGAAAACACTGTCAAACTACTTTTCTTCAACAAGGATATAAAACTTTTTACTTTCAAGATCGTCACCATTTAGAGAAACTAATCTAACTCTTCATTTAAAGCATTCCTCTGGAGAGTTTATTCAAACCATAAAGGTAAGCAAATCCTCACCCCCGCGACGTGTGTTCTAACCAGCGGGGTCACTCATTCATCGCTATCGCGGGCGGAACGTCTCCGCTTGTCTCCGAGATAACGGCGGAGGGGCGTTTCCATTAAAGTAAATATGCTTTTTATTTACTCCGCAGCGAGCCCTTTGAGACAACGCATGCCTCCGGCGTTGTCGCCTTTAGTACCAAATAAATTTGACTAACGACTGTGTTGTACAACACGCAGAGCACTCGACGCTAGGCCCCCGTGGGTGGCTGCGGACCTTAATGAGGGCGACGGCGAATACACCGATAAATTCCGCAGGTAGCAGAGATAGTATCCGGCCCTTCGCCGTGGGAGGCCCTTCGTCCTCAGAGAGACATGCCCTGCCCTGGTGCCCTGTCCCGTGTGACCTGCTCCGCGCTGGTCGGCCCTCGACCCGTTTCCGTGACCCTTTGAAACAGCACCCTTGCCTAATTGCGGATGCTTCCTTTATTGTGGAAGTTTCCTATTTATTTTTTTAGAGTTTTGCCTTTCGCTGTATTTTGCCTTTGCGTACCGATTATTCCGTTCGGAAGTATATTGTTCGATCTGTTCCCAAGATGCATTTATTGAACTTTCTGGAACAGCTTCGTGGTTTGCAGTTTCCTTTTGCTTATTCTTCTGTTTTGTTCAAAAATTAAATGTGCAATTGGTTCTACGTTGTCATTTTTAAGTTCGAGGGGTTGGGCTCCAGAATCTGCCAAACAGTCAAATATCGAGAGCGACGCAGGCCAATGTCTTTGCTTCGGTTACTTTGAAGTACTAGATCGATTTCCAATATTCCAAAAATATACGTATTGTTTACTGTAGAACATTTAACTATTAAAATAATTACTCTTTCTTAAAATAACGAAATCTATTTTACTATTAAACGATTTAACTATTAAAATGGTTATTCTTCTTAAAAATAACGAAAACATTCAGATGATTATTCCAGAGTCTCACGAATTAGGGCAATAAATATCCGAACTGCCCTTCTTCAGAGGTGGGCTGTCCTAGACATTATTTTATTGTTGCTCTTAAAAGGATATATTTGCACTTAAATGACTACAGCAATTCCTGCTTAATATTAGGCTTAATATATAGGTAAGCTAATGATTCGGTTATTGAAAATAGAAAAAAAAACAAAATGTGTTTCAATGCATTTCTTTGTTCTGTAAGCACAGTTAAGAATCATTATCATCATCAACGATTTCATTGTCATCAGAATGAAGATGTATGGGAAGTGTCAGTCAATGAAATATAATATTCAAAGTATGAAATTGATATTTCAGTAACAAAATATCATGTAAAGTTTTTTCTTCTCTTCCTTTGTATTGGGTTGAATTTTTTCTTTTCATATTATGAATGTCAGTTCACTTTTCCATCACAGGAAACTAAAAGCAAAACGAATCGAAAACCATACTAAATCTTTAATTTCTTTAGAGTACTCTTAATGTCCCATTTCTATACATATGACTAGCCTATTATTCATTACGTAAACTAAAATGTGCCATAAATACGTAATAATATTTAACCCACTGAGCCTAGAAAGTCCCCAATAAAATGATATCGTAAAGTGACTTAATTTAAAGATAATTTCTATGTATATAATCCGATCTGTCCTTCGCCCTCATACTTCCATTCCCCATCAACACATTTAACCTCAATTTCATGAGTACGTCTCAGAATCCCAAAAATTCGTTAATTCCGACGGAAGCCCTTAACGCGGAAACATTCCAGCGTAGAGTACATTGTTTTACATAAAAATTCGTGAGCGACCATTACAGAGCCGGCGCTGGCGGGCGACGCGCCGCCGCCTTCCGTGTTGGGGTGTTAATTTACGAACGCGGCGCCGCCCGCGCCGCCCGAAGAATGCAGAGCGTGCGCCAGCGCCCGCGCCAGCGCCGCGGCCCGGAAGCGCCGCAACGCGCCGCCTCAGCACCTGCGCGGCGCGCCCGCCCCGGCTGGCCCTCTGGCCTTGGCCGCTGTGCGTTGGCCGCTGTTGTCTGTCCGTCTCTCCGTCTGTCCGTCTCTCCGACTGTCCGTCTCTCCATCTGTCCGTCCCTCCGTCTGCCTGTCCTTCCGTCTTCCTGTCCCGTCTCTTCGTCCGCCCGCCAGTCCGTCCGTCTTGTCCGTCTTGTCCGTCTTGTCCGTCTTGTCCGTCTTGTCCGTCTTGTCCGTCTTGTCCGTCTTGTCCGTCTTGTCCGTCTTGTCCGTCTTGTCCGTCTTGTCCGTCTGTCCGTCTGTCCGTCTTGTCCGTCTGTCCGTCTTGTCCGTCTGTCCGTCTTGTCCGTCTGTCCGTCTTGTCCGTCTGTCCGTATTGTCCGTCTGTCCGTCTTGTCCGTCTGTCCGTCTTGTCCGTCTGTCCGTCTTGTCCGTCTGTCCGTCTGTTCGTCTCTCCGTCTGTTCGTCTCTCCGACAGTCCATCTGCCTTACCGTCTGAAGTCAATGCGCCTAAACAGTTCAAATGATTTTCTCCAAAACTGATATTCCCCGACTAATATTCGCTTAATTCTTTGACTGTAACTGCAACACATATGACGACAGACTCCTCTTCGTAGTTCACTGGAAAATGAAAGTCTAATGATGTCCTCCAGCGCCTCTGGTTTACAGTTAGTTCAGTAGATAAAGCGTTCAATAGTTCGCAAAAATAGTCAGACTTACGATTTCATTCATTACGGTTTCTGACATGGTCAGTGATTAATTTGCCATTCCAATGCCTCCATGAATATATACCATTGGGGCACGTATACCTCGTGCCCATTCTAACAGCTCAATATTTTTTGCGCCTATATGAACACACATTGACTGTTTTGATTCAGGGATATTAAATTTACTCTGGTTTACCAAGCAAACACCGGTAGTCAAAGGGAACCAGATATATGGAAGGACAGAGGGCTAGTAGTCCATCTCAGACAGACATTGGCAAAATGTAAATTCTTGCTAAAAGCGCGAAGGATAGTTTGTAAGTCAGGTAAGTCTTCTTGACCCAGTGGACGGGTGTGCTTCAAGCTGTAGATCAGAAAGCGGTTGGTTACCTTCAAATATCCTCTTGTGAGGACCAATTCGTGATTTTAGGGCAAATTCACCAGAGTGGTATGCCCTCACGTTGCAATGTTTGGAGCGAACTCTGGAGAATCACGTTTTCCTCTGAGAAGACAAATTTGTCGAAATGTTGGACCAATGTAACTAGACGTGGCGTCGACTCGACAAAGCCTTCCTCAACGTGACCCCAGATGCAAACATATGCGACTTGAAACCCTCCTGAGCACCACCGAACACCCACTCTTGCTGAGAATAATATGCTTGGAGTAATCGTAAACACATATTGAGATATACAAAATTTCTCTACATTAATATCTGGCAAAGATCTTAGCGTCCGGCTTGCTGAGTCAATGGGTCACGATATATTATAACCCTTATTACCTTTATAATGGATTATAGGATCCGCAGACTATACAGCGCAGCTGGGTATCTGAAATAGAATGATTCTATTCCTAGTACATTACTGTTTGGATTGACTAAATGAAAGATCACTTTCTTTTCTAAAGAACAAAATTTAACAAAGTTTATTGTTACCTTTTTAGCAAACAATTTAGTGAATTTAATAAAATGATTTGATGTTATGCCTTTGATCAAGATATCTTTGAATTTACAGTTTTATACCGCGGTTAACTTATCTATTCTTCGTTGATGTCCCTCGTAGACTTCTCAGTCGAAATATCTTGCGAGCTTGCCGTAGTCCAAAGTCCCAAGAAATCCTCTTCTGCCCCTATCCAAGCTGGTCTCAAACTATCAAAATTATCAGTCCCGATTACGTCCTATGACATAGTCCCGAAACCTATAACTCGATTACCACTCCCGACAAAGTCCCAATTTATGCGTCAATATTACTTCCACATGCAATATCTGCAATATCATTTACTGTCCTTAAAATTTCACGATCTGATAACCCGATTCTGACTATCTGTATTATACTCGTTCCCTCTCACGAACCTACGATCAGTTCAGAAACGCGATGCCGGTCAGAATGAAATCTTCCTGCATGATTCACCCCTCGAAGACTTCGTATTAAACTACCTTCCTCTTTTTTCATAACATTTGACCGTCCTTCTCTCACCCAGCCAATCCATACGTTCGTTATATTTTGGTGTAGCTGACCTTTCGATCGTCTAAACTTCTTCGCCCAATCCCAAATTTTCTACTTTCGGCATCCAGTCACCTCTTAATACATTTACAAAAAACAAAAACTACATTGTTTATTCACGGTCGTTGCTAAGCCCTTGCTCTCGTGATATTTCCTAATGCATGTTCCACCATATAGTCTACAAATAAATGTTAGTTTATTTTCATGTGACATATCGGTATGTCACAATATGCTGTTAAAAGTGGACACAATTCTATGATGATGTTTTCTTTTTTTGTGGTTAGTGTTTCATTGCAAACACAAAATAATTAATATGCAGATTATTGTTAGAGGGAAATGTTGGTAGAGAATTTTTTTTAAAAAATCTATTGCAATGTTCATACTTAGTTATTGCTGTTATATTCTTATTCTACTAATTATCATTATTATTATTATTATTATTATCATTATTATTATTATTATTCCTCTAATTAACGACTAAAAGTTTTACGAGTCGATCGATCATAAAGTCTACTCCGGGTTTTAACCAGTATTCTAAGGAGCTTATCTAGGAACGGTTGGTGTCTCTACAATACTTTGCGCAAAATCTGGGCTGTTCCCAATTAAGCAATGTCTTGAACTTTCGAGTCTTTTGAATATGCTAGGAGTTTAGCCACGTTTCTATATAAATTTTTCGGAACAAATCCCAGAGCTCCGAAAACTATCGGGACCTATGCTTTTACGCTCCATATTCGGCTGATCTCGGTTTCCAAACTCCTGTATTTAAGACGTTTCTCTGCCTCTTTAGTTACGACGTACTGATCGCACGCCACAGCGACATCTACAGTAGAGATGTTCTTTTCTCTAAATCTCGGACAACAATATCAGGTTTCTTTGCTGCTATTCAATATCACGTCTCTTTGCTGCGATCTATTTTGATTTGTTGGTCGTATAAAATTGTACACAGACCAACAGACGTCACCGGTTTTGGTAAGTTATTGTTATTAAAAATACAACAGTCCTTACTATGACGGCTCAGAGGCATCCCGTAAATATAGTCGCACGTTGTTTAAATAAAGTGGTCTGTGAAATCATTAACCTGTATACACAATTGACTGATCGTGTGCGGCGAACATTTTATTTTTTTAGTACTATGAAATCAATAAACTTGAAAAATAAACTCAATCTTGTAGAAGTAAATAGCAGGGAACAAGTAGGAATGAACAAAACGAGTTTTAGGTAGAAGGCTTTATGAAACTGCAATTTACGTACTCAGGAAACAAATGAGTGTGGACAGCTGAGGGAAGTGCGAATGGAATTTTGTTAAAGTTTGAGGAAAACAAGTGTAAAAGATGTTATTGAACTTTGCAGAATTACGAGAATTTCCGCAGTTTAATTTACAAACTGTAAACGTTTAAATACGGAAAAGAACTTAAGAAAAAATAAACGAATTTTGCGGGAAATAGGTCCGCGACAAGTGAAAGCAAACGGTGGCGTAAATATTTTTATTTCTTTGTGAAATGTATATATGTGTTCCTATATGTTTTATTATGTTGATTGAAAAGAGTGGCGACAACACTGGAAAATCTCGCCAGAGGTAAATAAATGACACCGACATTTGGCGGATTGATTTTGCATTTTTATTTAAAATTGGAACAAACCGGGGGCAATTTCTTGTATGAATCCGATGATGATGATGATGATGATGATGATGATAGATTTTTCCTTTTTATGTATAAAAGGGGCTTCTGACTTTGCGACCCAAACAATTTTTCCACGTGCTAGGCGAGTGTGTTTATAAAAATACGAGGAGGAAAATAGGATATTAATATTTTTGTTGATAAGAGAATTTAGCGAATATAATATTGAGGAACTGTTGTAGGTAGCATTGCCTAGCATTGGGGCGAAGTAGAGCAAAATAATATTGAACGGGGAAGATGTTGAAATACATCACTTCGTATCAAATGTTTAAGTACGAACATAGGAGGAGGTTTCGTTTCCGAATTCAGAGAAGTGTACATTTTCATGCTAACTGCTTTGTGACGTATGTTTACTCTTATTTATTTTAGTGTATTTCATGCAATAAGTTTGTGAATTATTTTGTTTTATTCAAATAATTTGGTGAAATATTTTAATTTCATTACAGTTCCCTACATCTTCCGAAATATTTTTCACTATATTTGGAGAAGAAAGAGATACCTATAATTATTTCCGGCAAGAAATCAGTATCATAAGATGTGTAAAATTTAAGTAGTTTGCTGTATTTTTTCGAATTACTTTATTTCCTTTCACATTTTCTTTTTAGAATATCAATCGAAATATCTTCCTATTTGTGCTTCATAACAGACATAATGAATATCTTTTCATTGTCTTAGAGCACCACAAAGAGCGAGAGCCTAACAAGGGAGATTCACTTCGCCTCTAATTCCATGTGTAGAGGAAATAAATTTTGATTTTGAGATATGGAGTATTTCTGTACTGAAAACTGACGTTTACAGGATAACCTCTTAAGTTACAAAAGTAAAAAGGCAGAAGAGTTTTGTCTGCTTGGTTTGAATTTGTTTCGAAAGTTGCATTAATTACTACCTTCAATTCTCTTCTCTAAGCCAAAAATATTAAACAGAATTATTTCATGAATTCTGCACTTACACACATAATGAAAAACAACAAACTATTTTGAATATATTAATAAAATGAATACATAAAATAACAAAATAATTAAACCGTTTATTTTAAAACATTCGAAAATAAAAGATCCCAATTTCAACGTCCTTTCCAATACATTACGGGCGGAGACGCGGCGGGGAGCGAAGGCGGCGCCCCATTCTCACAGCGCTAGTCGAAGTCGCCCTCCAGCACATTCAGCACGAAGCTGGACGCCACTCCGTACGTCATGCCCGCCCTGTACACACGCCCGCAACACATCAATTCGCCATCCAAGATGATACTCAAAAGATCATACTGAATACCTGCGCGGGTAGACGGCCTTAACCATTATCCGTGAAGTCACGCATGTTAAATAGCTCGATTGATTGATTTTTTCGTGTTTCCGGGCGCGTCAACTGCTTAGGTCATTAGTCCCGTGAGTGTAGTGCATGTTTATTTTTCTCGGGAGATGGCAGTGATCTTCCCCCGCTGGATAGCGAGATCCGGCGCCGACCTACCGTCGGCTAGTGGGGTTTCCCCCTAACCAGGACTCTCCCACCAACGGGGCACCACCCCAGTCGGGTCAAGCTCTAAGCTCCCGACCGGTCTCCCGGAATATGTGGTAGTGTAGTACATGTTAGTGTAAGTGTGTGTGTGTAAGGGGAAAGGATAGGACAAGGAAGAGGAAGGACAGATCGCGCGCGGTCCGTGGCCCGTTTGGTAGGGTACTGCTCCGGCATTCGCCTGGTGTTGATCGGAGAAACCCCGGAAAACTACCGATCAGAGCAGCCGGCCGCGATAATTCTCCTCCAGACAGCAGCTGAAATCGACCTAGCTGAAAAGCTAGTGTCGAAAATCATGCCGCCGTCAGGACTCGAACCTAGGACCTCCCGGTTAGAGGCGCTGCAGTGACATCAGTTGATGCACTGAGCTACCGCTACCGGTTTAAATAGCTCGAGACACCGCGGGTTCCTGGATGGGTGACCGTCTGGGAACCCCGGATACTAACGGCGCTGAGCCTCTGGACGAAGGGATAATAGACAATGACTGATTTGACGTACGAATGACTTATGTCCAAGGAGGGTTACTCCTCCCGTTCAACGGCAAAAAATGGTTTGAGAAGCTGTTATGAAAATAACAGAATAAAAACAATGTGTTGCAATATATAAATCTAGAATGAATTTTGTGGGTGATCAGGAATCATCTTATGGGTTTCAGGTGGCACGTTAATGTGATATACAAAGAGAAACAACGGAGTGTTGTAGTTGTTGATAGTAACTAAGATGTAGTTCGCTGACTGAAATAAAACGGAGTATCTCCACACAAAAAGCAGTGATATACTATCGATGGGTCTCATAAGCTTTTTCATTTTGGTATCACGAACTATTCTTCCAGAAAGAAGATCATCGAGAATTGTACTGTCGAGGAAAGGAGAATGAGACTTATCGATTGAAAAGTGGAGTAAGAGAAGAGCACCGGCATATAACCGCAATTATTCGAAGAAAAGATATTAAGAAAGTTAAAAAAACATGTGCAAAGTTGTTGTTGCTATTCTTTAGGTATGAACGTTTCTAGGCATTATCTTTTCAACCGCGTGCTTTTAATTGTTGCATTTTCGACCTTAAGTTTAAAGTTAAGATGTCTGTAATTACTCGAGGAAAAGTAACAGGATGTTGAAAATTTTCCTTGACTTGTTCTTTAGTTTCTTTTAATAGCGTGTTTCCAAATGTTCTATTTTTGATCTCTCCTCATTGTGTAACTTTATCGATAGGCTCCCTGAGTAAATCTAGAAAATTCATGCAGTTGCTTATGTTTTATTAATATTATTAATATAAGCCAGAAACTTAAAATTTGTATGTTGTATTATATATTAAATATGAGAGGGAAAACGTTTTTCTTACAATGCGTAATTTGTATTTTTAGAAGTTTGGGGAATAAAAATACGTTTATTGGCATAATTTAAAAATTTATTTTTGTTGAAAATTACTTTTCAGTGAACATTATTAATTATTGCAAAGCATTAAGTTTCTCGACGATTCAAACAAGTGTATACACGATCGTATAGATGACTATCGACCAATGCCAGCAATGTAAAATCTATTGTGGTACAGAGTAAATATAGAAGTGGTAATGATAAATTAAGATGATTTTCAAATGAGAAAAAAACGTAGTCTCTCGGAACTTACATTTTAGGAATGTGCTTAGCACTTATCGTGTTTAGCACAAATCGCTTTAATCGCTTTCGTCAAAATACAACTGTGCGCCCTTCACATCCAGGGATATGAAATTGTTTTTATGAACATACAAGACAATACTGACTGATAGAAGGCGTTTCTTAAGATCAGAAAATTTCAAAAAATTTTTATGACATCCAGTGTTCTTAATGCGATATAAAAACATACGAGTATTATCTACTTTTGAACATTTTAATTTACAGCTATCTTGTTTTTCAAGGTACCATAATCATAGTAATGCCATTGCATGTTCTTTTGCTAGTATTGCTAATGCTACACATGTGTTCATAACCAAACTCTGCCAATATTAAACAATCCTGTGAATATTTCAACATTTCTGTGGCACATTTCAGGGCCTGCAAAAGCTTCCTAGCTTCCCTCATGAGGTTAGAAAGGAGAAGTAATGGCCGAGTACTGACGTGTCCCGGAGGCCCGGCACGTGTCCGGCGTAGCGCGGTTTGCTGCCGATGTTGGGGAAGTACTTCTGCGGGCCCTCAATGCCCTCCAGCACCACGGCCCGGCGCCAGCCGTGCGGCACCCAGTGCGTGGCGGCGCGCGCGCGGTACTTCTGCGTCCAGTGTAGCGTGGACACGTCGTTGAAGCGCGGCGCCGGCGGGCACGACTGCACGCACCCGATGATGGCGCGCTGCGTCAGCGCTGCGCACGCGCGCCAGCCCCATTCGATTGCATTCCCCTCCATTGCATTCAATTCCCTTCAATTCGATTCTATTCAATTCCTTTCAAATTCGACTCAATTCCTTTCAAATTCGACTCAATTCCTTTCAAATTCGATTCAGTTCTATTCAATTCGATTCAGTTCTATTCAATTCGATTCAGTTCTATTCAATTCGATTCAGTTCTATTCAATTCGATTCAGTTCTATTCAATTCGATTCAGTTCTATTCAATTCGATTCAGTTCTATTCAATTGATTCAGTTCTATTCAATTGATTCAGTTCTATTCAATTCGATTCAGTTCTATTCAATTGATTCAGTTCTATTCAATTCGATTCAGTTCTATTCAATTCGATTCAGTTCTATTCAATTCGATTCAATTCTTAGATTCAATTATATTCACTTAGATTCAATTATATTCACTTAGATTCAATTATATTCACTTAGATTCAATTATATTCAGTTAGATTCAATTATATTCACTTAGATTCAATTATATTCAGTTCGATTCAATTATATTCAGTTCGATTCAATTATATTCAGTTCGATTCAATTATATTCAGTTCGATTCAATTATATTCAGTTCGATTCAAAGTAATTCAAATCTGCCTCCTCTTTCGTGGCGAACCTCTAGCCATCAGACTTACTCTTCCGCCTGATCACGCACATTTCACTACACACATTTTGCCTGGGGGTAACAAAAGAAGGTATCACTCAGGCGAAACAGACAATTAAAGTTTTAGTTGATTGATTAATTAGTTTTTCCGAGCGCATTGTCTGCTAAGGTTATTAGTCCCGTGAGTAAATGGCACGTTTTTATTATCGTGGGAGATCCGTGGTCAGTTTGTGCATTCGCTTTTGCGTTGATTGGAAAAAACAAGGAAAACTACCAATCAGTGCAGCCGGCCGATAGAATTTTCCTCCGGACAACGGCTGAATTCGACCTAGCTATGGAGCTAGTGACGAAAAGCATGCCATCGTTGGGACTCAAACACTGGGACCTCTCCGTCGGAGGCACTGCAGTGTCATCAGCTAATGCCCTGAGCCACCTAAGCCGGAACGCGCGCTCGTTCACTCATTGAATCGCCAATACAATTCAATTTAACTCTGCCTTATTTACGTGGTGAAGCACAGGTCATCAGACTTGCTCTTCCGCCTGACCACGCACATTTTGCTACACACATTTCGCCTAAGGAGGTATTACTCGGGAAACGAGACTGGCGATTTCATTTTAGCTCAGAGACTTTATTTAGATTCGAAAATCTTTTACATGCAGTATATCTTCAACATGGGATAGCCGGCTTTCTTTACCCTCCGAACAAATTACGTACGACAGATTTTTCGCCCTTTGTCTTCGATCGGATTTCAACCCACGAACATCGGTAAAACGACACGCTTACCGTTGGACCACCAACGCCACACATTCAATCACTCATTTTCTCTCATCAGTTACATTCGTCTCGTTTTAAATCAATCTCTCATCAATTTCGGAGAAAGACTCCGTCTCTAATATTTGCGGCTTGTTGAGAGGGCTCAGTGTATTCATTGTTGGGGGGGGGGTCACATCTCCATGGTAGTGAGTGATAATTTTTAATTGACATAAACTACAATAATATTGTAAATATTGAATTTATGTCAGATTTAAATCTTGTAAAATTTGTTGTGGAGAAAGTGCACTTTTAAAGTTTTGATTATTGATTTTGTGTTGTACTATGTACGATTTGGACATGAATTTCCAAAAATGTGACATACGTTGACTGTTATGAAATATGTAACAAATCGCGAATGCACAAAAACTGTGTGAATTAAAATCAGTTAATTTGACCATTTGATTCTTAAAATGCATTTAGCTCTGTGTATGCGTAAACGACGTATATTCGCTGTTCGATAATATAATTTAACTGGTGTATTTATTTATTTAAAATATGCTACTTCGCCTGAGAAAAAATAAAACAAAAAAGACATGCTATTTCCCCTGATATATGAGGGTTCCAACAATCTACACGAGCTGAACAGCTAATGGAGATGGGGTCTTTTTGATGTAACCGATTGAATTAGAATAAATGGAATGGAATGAAGTGGAACTGAATTGGATGGAATTCCATGAAATCGGATCAGGTTAGAACATACGAGATTTAGTTGGAGCAAACCCACACAATTTAGATAGAAATGCAAACAATGAAAATTTTTGACGAATTAAACCGATGAAATACCGTACTCGACGAGTAAACGATGTCTATTTGAGGTATACAGTCTGGGAGGTAAATACACTGCTCAAAAGGTAAACTTCATTAATTCACAAATATATAAATCAATCATTTGAATTAAAATGAAACATGAGATAATAAAGAAACAACTTTTCTTTATATTTATTTGTTTATAAAAATAAAAATACATTATTTCCTCTAGTCTATTTTTTTATTTATATCAATGAAATAAATTTAAGTTGTACATTTATGTACTTACTACTTTCATGTTCATAGTAGTGCGTGATCGACCAAAAATAGATAAAGCAATCTTGATTTAACTACACTCATAGCATGAAAGTTTTTTTTAAAGCAAGTTTTTGCAAGAATTGGTTTAAGACAATGGACCAACTAAAACTTGGCGCTAAGTGAAATGAGATTCAAAATCAATGAATTAATCAAGTAAGTCCCCAAACTGAGTGCTGCATTTTTATTACTGGAGAGTTAAAGTGCTCCTTGCGTATAGCTTCGAAATGATTTCATTAAACTGAATCCGGAAAATTCAAAATTATTGTGAAAATGAATATGTAGTATCTGTAATCATCCGCGTGGGCATGAAACGGTAAGATACTTTGCAATGGCAAATAAATATACAAATTTCACCGATTTGTCAAAGACTAGTAAAATAAAGGTCAACATCCATTTTAATTAATAAAAAATTTAACTCAAAAACTTTACCTGAATATTTTATCTCCGAAGCTATACCTCTTTTCACACGTATCATAGTAACGTTTTACAATACTTCGGTTTGAGCTTTATCAATAAGTGCTCTTATGCGTACGTTTTCTTTCAAGAGAAGTCGTAATGTGGATATTTATCTCGAAAAACCTATAGCCTTTAGATCAAATGGACCACCATTTAAGATTTACTAAAGATACACCATATCAATTGATTAGCAAAAAACACTGGATTGATGGAACTCGAGGACAAATAAAAGCGGTATATTGTCCCTGAAATATGACTTATGATTATAATACCTATGATAATTATCCGATTTTGAATTGTTGTATGATTTCTTTTTTGAATGACCTTTTGACATGAAATGGAAAGACATTAAAATGTTCATTTTTTTCCCTAGGGCTTTTATCCAGCCGACAGCCGGTTGCCCTTTACGTCCCAAAGGGACGCATATTCGACCATACACTAGACAAACACTCTTGCGGGCTCCTCTGATCTGGGGTCATCAGAACGCGAGGCCCTCCGCGACAACACATACACAAATTCAAGGGACAAACAGCCATGCCCAAGGCGGGACTTGAACCCGCGACCCTTCGGACCGAAGCGCTGAGTCGGTACTCGCTCTTAGCCACCTCGGCCATCCAGGTCGGCTTAAAATGTTCCTATCATAACTAAATCTTTTTATAAGAAAATAAAATATTAATATACAAGTGATTCACGTAAATTCATCACCTCCTGCAGTTTTTGGAAGGTTGAAGTTATTGCAATGCAATTTTCATGAAGAGCATGAAGGAATGTGGCTAATTGATAGATGTATTCATTTCGATTTTATCGCTTGTATTTTACGAGATATAGAGGTCTCTGTTTTTTTTTCTCATGGAACTATAAACATTCTTACTTTCTCGTATACGTAGGTACTTACGTTGTAATACATGTTGTTTAGAGAAAGTTATGTAATACTGCGTGAAAAACGGTGAATATGCAGCAGAAAAAAATCATTCCCGGGTTCTGATAACGGGATTGCGGATAAATCCAGTTGGTAAATTAAGAGAAAAAAAATCCTCTAACACGTATTGTAGCCGGAATCCATGTTTGATGGGTCCTTCACGACGAAAAATCAATTGAAAGCAAAACATTCATCCATCCATCCGTTTGTGAACACTACTAGCGCCTAAACCATTCGTACGATCTTTTTCTAATTGAAGAATACCCTGTCTATCTGGCGTTAGTTGAAGCTTTGAAATTTTGAAAAACTTCTTTTTAATTTGTGTGTACTTAACATGAGGCCCTCCGAACATTTTCAAAATTTTCTCAAAAATGGCTCCAATTTTTTTCTTTAAATTTATTGGAAGAATAGAGTAAAATACACTTGTAAAGGTATAAAGGTGGCATAAGTCCGATTTTCACGGTTATCTCTGAATTTTCGAAAATTGCAAAAGTTTTAATTCTTTTAGTGTCTTCCGACAACTGTAAATTTGAAGATAGAGATTTTTCCTTCAAATGAAATTTGTTGTTCATAAATAGTTCTTTCATTAAGGTCCTGTAGATTTTTTGAAAATTTTAGTAGTTTTCGTGCAATAGTGCGTGCAATATTTGCAATTTCAAAAAATGTCAAAAACAAGAGTTTCTGAAAAACCGCTCCAAATTTTTTTCTTTAAATTTTTGGTAGGGTTAATGCCAAATGTACCCCAGACGATGACATAAACGCTATTTTGCTCTATTCTCTTGTTTTTCAAAAACAAATTTGTAAATTTTTTGACTTGTATCTCACGTCGGTAATACTTACATTAGAAGCGAATTCTTAACATGATTATATTTATGAGTAAATGTGCTTTAAAATATATCAAATAAAGTTTCTCGAAAACTCAACAGTTTTTTGTGAAAATGAGCTCAAATTTCCGCATTTCGAGGAACGCTCAAATGCCATTTTCTCAATAATGGTTCCATAATTTTTTCTTCAAACACTTCCAACGGATAGTGCTAATTGCAGTTTAATATGAAGTAAAGTTCATTTTGGTGTACACTTTTGTTTTTTCAAAACTTACACAAATGTATTCTTAAATATCTCTCAAGCCGTTAACATTGCACATTTCCATCTACATGTATACATTATTGTATTTGCGAGTAAAATTGCTTCAAATTAACGCAAATTAAATTTTCAAAAACTCAATAGATTCTCGTGAAAAAGTGCTTCAAATTTCGTATTTACTGTAACGTTTAAACGCCATTTTTTTTTAAAAACGGCTCTAAATTTTTCAATGAAAATTGCTATTTTGGACGAGATTTTGCTCTTCTTTAATATTCCTAAAGTGATATTTCGCTTCTACTATTAAGAAACAGAAACGTTGAGAAAATGCCAAAAGAACGTACTTTGGGCGGCCATAGATGGCATCTGGAAAGAGTATGTGGCAAGAGCGTAAAACAAGCACCTCAAAACGCGTCCGCACGAGCCACTTCGCCTGGAGGCCTTGCCCCCGCGCTCCTGGGGGCACTTCCCCTGACTCCGCGCTCATTACCCCTTAAAATCCAGAATGGTGTGAACACGCGCCAGCTGAACCAGTACGAGGTTGTGAATAGTGGCTTCATACAAAAATATGTTTGCCAGATTTTTTATCAATAACCGAGAATTATATTATGTTTATATTTTTTACTTCTTATTACTATTTGATGTTTATTTTCTTACTAAATTATCCCTTAAATAAACATCTTTGCTGAGTAACAGGAATGTGTTTGAATGGCGGAATGTGTTTGAAATTTTTTTAAATAATTTTGATTTTTTGTGCCCAGCTTTCCTTGCCGGAGCGCACGATTGCAGGGGGAACGCTGTGTGACCTTGTGTGGCGGACGGTTATCAGTTCAAAATATCCGTTAAACACGATTGGCAAAAAATCTAAATTACTCAAAAAATGCTTGTCTAATATATGGCAATATGTATATCATTGGATTCGTCTTTTTACGCTTGTCATGACAGGCTAAAAATACGTATCGTTCCATGGAGAAAAAACAAAAGAGTTACCTCAATATCTTGTAAAATTTAGGTGATAAAATAGAAATGAATACATGCCACAATTAGCCTCATTCCCTCTCGCACTTCCGTGAAAACTGCATTGCAATAGCTTCAACCGTTCAAAAGCTGCAGGTGGTGCTAAAGTTACGTGACTCATCCTGTAAATCAAACTCCACAACTTTGTCAATTGGATAATGTCAATCTCTTCTACAAATGAGAGTAAACGATGTGTTCTAAATTCCAATACACGTACGTAATTAATACATAAACGACTACGTCTTATTCCAATTTGTAAAGCAAAACTTTTCGATTACGGATCTCTGTAATAGGTAAATAGATAATGTATTCTATATTTGAGACAATTTCCATGTTGAATTTAAGACATGATTAACACTTTTGTTTCTTAAAGCAAGCAATTACATCTTAATGCAATATGATTAACAATCAAACCCTGCTTCTTCTCCGCAGTTCTTTGCAAAAGATATAGAATAAGGACATCATTTGGTACTGCAAAACAAATGGTGAATGTCACTTAATATGAATGCCTTCATTGTTATCCCAATCACTAATTTTCTTAAAAGAAGCCTTTGAAATCAATTCGAAATGTCGCTAATATGCTAGTGCGAAGAGGTGATTGGGGCGTGGATCGCGGAGCGGGGAGGGGGGTTGTATGGTGGTGGTGTCGATGCCTGGCTAGCCACAGGGGCCGTGGCGACGCGGCGCGGCGCGGCGCGGCGCCGGTCGATACCTCGCGTCCACTGCCCAAGCCCAGGCCGCGCGGTCGCCCGCAGCCTCGCGCTGCGTTTGTGACAGCTGGCCACTCCCAGATAAGGGGTCGGGATTCTCAGAGCTTAGATAAATTGGGATATTCTTTTCATTTATGTAATTACTCTTTGGTCTTGTAGCCTTTCAGGGGAAAATACAATAGTATTTTCACGAATACGTTGTTGAGCCCATCCTTGGGTTATTGAGCTCTATATTCCTGCTCCGTTTCTTAGATTGTTTAATTTAGAATAGGTTTGATTTACTATTTATTTAATATTTACACGCTTTCGTATTAAAATTATTTGTGGACTTTTCCTTATGGTACACTTGAAGGGGGCGAAATTTATCTTGTGGTAAAAAAAATTGAGAATCATCTATCAATTGGTGTTGGAATCCATGCATTTGATTTTTGGTCAAAATGTTTGATTAAAAAATTTGGTTTTATAAAAAACAACTTTGCATTATATCTTACGTCACAGAAAAGTCTGATCTTGGCAAATATTTGTTTAGTAATTCGAATCATTAAATTCTTAATATAAACCCTCTCCCCTTGTGTTCGCGTGAGTTAATCCGTAAATAAGGTGGAAAAATTCAAAGAATGAGTACTACAAGCATGCAAAAAAACGTTTATTTAATGAACTCAAATTACTCATTGTGATATGTTCGGAAAAATTATTTATATTTCGTGATTCATATTTATATTGCTGTCAAAGATACAGTGCTAACATGATGGACGAACATTCTTGAACAGTTTTATCAGTTCACAATGTGGCGTCGTTTTTACTTGTTTTGAAAACTTTTGACGTGTATACCATCTTCTAAAAATGATGTAATCGTCCTTATTGTAGTTAAATTTAAAAAATAGTAGAATTACATTGCAGTGCTCTTTGAATTTTCACATTAAGAACATAGTAAATGATTATTGAATTCATTAGCAGTTATTCTCTCTGGAATAATTGAAATTTATAACCATGGCTAAATTGACCTAACTCTTAAATAAGCAGATGCATGTCATATAAATGGCCTCGTGTAGTTTGACCTCGTTTACGCTTCTAGTCAGTGTGCCTATTCGGCCACTTTACAACATCCTTAAACACCAGAAATATTGAGTAGATAAATTGAATGTGATGAAATCATTGCACCGGGACCGAAAGGACAAACCACGTCGGCTCTACCATGGCCACGGTCAAGCCTCGTTTCCACAAATTCAATTCATATATCGATGATATAAAACCATCGCATCACAACTCAAACGTCGAAATTTCTACCTGAAATTAACGTCTCAGAACTCTCTCTGAACACAATTATTTGAAAACACCTTTATGAAATATATCGTTCTTTTTAATTACAATTCACTTGCGTGTCTCTTAAAAAATGAAAAATATGTTTTGTCAAAATGTTTACGCATAGCTTCTAGAATTTTTACTTTTCATCAGACTAATAACAAATACAGAAAAGAAATTTTGTTCCAAGGCGTTGAGATTAACTCGGTCCGACTTGGTCTCAATGTTAAAATATTAGATATCGCTGGCTATAAGTATCGTATAGGGCGAATCAGTGATAAATAATAGTTGACATTTATAACATGCATGTCATTCGTTTATCTAATACGTAATTTACTGAATATATTTCAATTTTCATACACTTTAAGGGTATTTTCTCTTGAATGATTCTTTTTGACAATTAGGTAAAACCTTCGACAAGTCTGCACATAGCAAAACACTATTGCTTTTTCTCTTCATTTGCTATCATGAGTTCTTAAAAATTCTACATTGTTTTAAAATCCTTCTCATAAAAGTTTCAAAAATATTTACTATTTTCCTCATTGAAATGTTCCTCGATGACTCTTTATTTTCAATATTAGTATCATTGATACATTTTCAATTTCTCTTAGGTACCAGAAAAAGAAACACAAACAGGTGTTTGTCATCTCATCTTGTGCATTCAAATAGTGCTCGCTGAACTAACTCTAAAATTTGATTACGAGAGGGGAAAATAATACCGCTCTTTTGAATCTTTGCTCGAGAATGACACATGCGCCAATCCAGCGACCAAAATTTTCACACTGTTTTCGAGACCTCAGCAGATTAAACAGCCTGCCCATGCACCATACAACAGGCGGAGGTTGGAAGCAGGAAGTTTATTTCTTAGGGCAATAGCCTGCGAATTTCAGGAAAACCAAGCTATTACAGAGATTCAAGAAAAATAATTAAAATTAATAAACATTAAAAATAATTAAAAAATTAAAAACCGTGACGCCCGCAAACTCATGGAGGACGATGGGCACACGTTATCTCCTTTGTTTGACAGTAACTGCTCTACTGCATTTATTGGATGGTGCCATCACCTACACGGCTATTGACTGCCAAACAAATATATTTTTAAAACTGTGTTTAATTTTATTATTAATTTTTCTTATTAATTTTAATAATTTTAAATATCATGTAATTGCTTGATTTTCCTGAAACTGTCGGGCTAACTGTCAATTAAGTTTGCGAAATCTCGCGTTTCTTGTTTCAGTTTTCGAGCGACTATTTTTATTTTTCACAGTAAGTCAGCGACAAAAGAGCGACAATTGTTGATAAAATTGCCGAGTCATTTCGAGGACTCCACAATACGAACTTTATGGACCGTGAAGGCTCACAGCTGCAATCCAGCCCTGAAGAAGATGACGATATGATGGTCGAAGCGTCGGCATGACTGCCCTGAACGCGGCGTTACCGTGACAGCCGAGGACTCTCCGGGCTTGCTATGGATGCCTACACTGTCAGAAATTTCTGACACCCTTCTCAAGAAACTACAAATCATTCAACACAAGTACTTAATAAAAGACGTACAAGCACCATAGTTTATTCCAAATAAGGAAATACACAGAATTAAAAAGGTCTCCCATTAATGAATACATTCAACAGATGAGCAACAGATTTTTATCCCTTCTTCCATCTTGTACGAGTGCACAAATATTTAATCTAGGCGAAAATGCATTCCAAACCGCATTATCTCCCGATACAGCAAAGACTCTCTTAAAGCACCATAAATTGAACCAAAAACCACCGTAGAATCAACCAACTACCCTCATTAACCCGTTCTGCTAACGAAAACGTTAAATAACTAAATGTTAAACTTAAAAGAATCTCTTGTGAATTACTGCTCAGCAGACTTGGTTTACTAGGTGGCCGTGTGGCCCTTCTCAAATACTGTCAGCCGAAAGGCCAAACTTATATGTTAATGAACTATATATTAAAACCCCTGAAAGGTCTGTTGTGCCGAACAAACAGAAAATAAATTAAAAAAGAAATGTCTGCATAGTAATTTAAATTAAATGTACATTAAAGTAATTATTCGTATCATGAAGGCATAAAAAAATTTAAAGTCCACATATAAATTAAAGCTTCATCGTCAAAGTTTTTTAGTCATGTCTGGAATGAACGACTAAATGATCTCGTTGGGCTGGTGATTATGACTACATGACACGACGGTGAGAAGCAGGGGACACGGGAGAACCTCTACATTAAATCTATGTTGATTTTTAATTTAAGCTTTAAATTTAATGTACAAATATTTTAAGATATATTAATGTACAAGATACATTAAGATTCGTGTACATTATTCCATTAATCTACATTAAATCTAATGACGTTTCTGACAGTGTAGTGAAGGCTCACCCGCGTGCTCGGTGCGCCAGAAGCTGCACAGCTCGGCGGGCCGCATGGTGCGTGCAAGGGCGTGCTGCGTGCGCTGCCTGCGTTCAACCCCCCGCGCCCCGCGTGCGAATGCCGGCCGGTGCTCGCGTTGCCCCGCGGCCGCCGCCCCCCCTGTCCCCCCCTCTGCCCGTCGCCATGGCTTCAGTCCGCGGCGCAGCAACGGCTCTTGCGACCTGGGCAGGGCTCACCTTTATTTAAAACACGGTTTCTTACGTTATACCAAACTTCTTTGTGCTTGACGTTTGAGAGATACGTGAAGACTCCGACATACAAATAGCTTTTCCAGTGAGTAATCTACCGTCATTGCCACCGACTCAGAATGAATAAATGGAGTGGAGCGCTTCATCCCTGTTTATAGGACCCTGAAATCAAATTTCCACTCCATTAAAAATATCTGGGCAGTAAAAGTATCAGACTAAAAAGCGTCAAATGAATAGGGCTGAAATCTAATATTTTCTATATATTCCAAATCTACTATTCCCTCGAAAGTTAATACAGCGCGCACATGGCAAGGGATGAAAAACGCGGACACGCTGCCTCTGCCGAGGTCGAACTGTAAAGCACAAAGAAGAATTGTATAAGCCTATATCCATAATTCATAAAAGATTTTTTTTAAACGCGACTTTAAAAAAGTTGATATTTACTCTTTAAAACCAGAAACGCATTCAGTATTATATGTTACTCTCTTGTATTTCATCGTATTCCTTTGAGTGAACAGAAAAAGTGAACACTTTTTGCCTGGAAAGTTTTGGAGTCAGGTAGCCATGTTTACAAACAGCCTTTTTCACTCCTTCGCCAACCATCTTTTCTTAAGTTTGCATAGTTTGTGGATGATTTAGTCATGATGAACTCTAAGAGAAGAATCATCTAATTGTTCAATCATCAAGTATTTAACCATTCAAATCCATACTATTCATATGGTTATTTATTTTGAAATATAATTTTATCTGACATTTACAGTTGGTAAGTCTTATTTGTACAGTCCATAATTTGCTCGAAAAACATTAATTTTAAGTGTGAAATTGATACTAACGAAAAATATATTACAAGATAACTGAATAATTCCAGTTAAATAAAATATAATTTTGTACACGTAGACGAAAGGACTTCGAATTTGAAATTCACCAACACATTTAGTCGCTCGGGAACTAGACGTTGGGAAGGCTCGCGAGCGACCAAATGTGCTGGTGAATTTCAAATTCAAGTATATCGTGTAGGTATACAAAATTACATTTTATTTAACTATCATTATTCAGTTATCTTGTAATATATTTTGTGTTAGTATCAATTTTTCACTTAAAATTAATGTTTTTCGAGCAAATTGTGGACTACAAATAAGGCTGTTACCAACTGTAGTTCATTCGACATCAATACGCTGCCCATGGCTCCATTTAACCAATGGTTTCTTCTAGCATTTCCTTGAATGCCCTTAACATCAGAATTTTACTAAAAGCAAGCTCACTATAAATATTCGTAATTAATTTTGCTTCACTTGGTTTTACTCGGTTTCGTATTAGAGAAAAAATATCTCTTAGTTACAAAATCCCCATGTTTGAGACCTTCGTAATTTCAGTTTGGTCATCCGCCATCCTGAACATCAATAAATACCACCTCTTCTTGAAGGAATTACGTCTTGACAAATATAGTTTTTCAGGCTATATTCAATTCAGTTTATTTTAACAGCACACGTAGTTTATTAATGAGGTATCGCAATAATCAATCTATATTTTTATGGACAAATATCTTCATGAATAAATTGGATGGATTTGATTATGAAAAAAGAAAAAAAGAGTAGATGGTCCATAAAATAGATTATGAAAAAGTAGTGCTCAATTTTATTTTTACTATTTTCTTCTGTTTTTCTTCAGTCTCCTATATTTACCCCACATGTTCCTTGGATTTAGATAATCAAAATTAGTACCAAATTTTAAAATATTTAGAAAGACATATTATCGAATATTACCTATTTAAACGCCATGATAATTAACAATTTAGAAAATTATTAATTTTTTACAGCGTATTCAGAACATTTTTTGAGCATTGTACTAAACGTAATGACTAAAATTTTCAAATCTCGAAAGAGTTGTATCAAACTGTTTTGAACCATAACATTAAAAACGATTCTAACTAACGATATTAAGCAGAATGTTTATTTTGATTTTGTGTTGCGATAATATACATTGCGCTTTTGGCACTTACAAAGTCAATGATCATAAAAAAAAGAATATTAAAAAGTCGCAGAACTTCCAGCTTCTTTCATATTCACTTCTCAACGTAACCACACGTCAATGTCACCACGTTATCACAGCCGTTAAAGTCTTCCTTCCGCTCAATGACTCCTTTTTCTTCGGTATTCGCCACCGCACGTGAACCATCTCCCTCCACATCGCCCTCCGCTGACTCCATCTTTTCCTTCTTCACAGAACCTCCAACCCCTGCCCCCGCTCACTGCCGCCGCCGCCATTGCCACCCTCGCTTTGTGGCCATGCAGCGGGTGATCTATTGCTCCATAGTGAGCGCTTAATTAGCCGTAGGAATCCTCCCCCATTGTGCCGCTATCTACATTCGTATCCGCTCTCCTACCCCATTGTCGCGAAATGCATTGTGTGGTGAGAAGCGAATTACTTGCATACCGAAGTGCAGAGTTTTTTCTATTTACGATACATCTATGCGTTCCATCGCTTTGTATCTTAATAATTAATGATTTTGAATTGTTATCAATAATCTACAATTGACCACTATTACGGAGATTATGGTTTCTTCGGTCACTATGGTCATTTATAACCCAAATCGTAAAATAGGAGATGGCATTTCAAGCATCTGTTCATTGCTTCTTACAGCATTATCCGTTGTGTTTCTTTAAAAAAATTACATTGCTCTACTTCTAAATGTATACTGTATATATAATACATTTATATGTAAGTAGTAGCGGCCTGCAGCAGTAAAAATGCTGATGAACAAAACCGCTCAGATTGTTTTTTCAAAAAGCATACACACTGGTCAAGAACAAAACAAATACTCTCATGTAACTCTGCAAAAAATTAAATATTTTAAGAAAACTACTGTACACGGATAATCAGTTCTTTACATACCAACAACACAGCAGTTTATGCAATTAGTTTATAATGTTAACCTTTATTGCACGAGTGCATGTTTTGCAAACGAGCGACGTTTCGATCGACATTATAAACGAAATGGATACGCTTTTTTATATTTTTTAAAATTTTTTTATAACACCATTGTGCTTTTATGAGAGAATCAAACTTAATTTTGCGGAACAAATTTCTAGTGACGTCTCGGGCATTTGACATTGACATGGCGAGAAAACGGTGGTCGGCTGTTCTGTTTACATCTCCTATCCCAAATGCTCTCGCTGCGATTGTGAATGTGTAATGACACAATCATTCGTGCCGTAAAATGTTAATTCGTCATTTGTGTCTGATTATGAACCATGAAATGCTCAATACGTCATCATGCCATGCCCGATTACCAACGATTTCTTGCAACAGAAAAGGTCGTTTATAATGCTAGTAAAAAAAACCTGTTCCATAGCGCATCACGTATATAGCTAATACCGTATATACGCGAATCTAATGCGCCATCAAATATAATGGGCACCCCATATTTGAAACATAAAATTATGAATAAATGGTATCGAATGTAATGTGCATCGACGTAATACGCATCAAAGACAGAATAATAGGTTCTGTATTTTAGTTAAATTTAAGTAATACAACAGTAACACAACAGTTAAAGTTAAGTAATACAACAGTTATAAACCATCCGATTTCTAAAACTAAAAGTTTCCCAATATTTGGTGACACATTGTTAAAGAAGAAAATTAGTGAACATGGAATAAGGAAAGAACACTTTCAAAATGAATTTATTAATACAATAAATTACAAGCGTGGATCACCATTATTCCTTATGGAACAGATTTGCACTCGAATCTACTGCGCACCACGATTTTGAGTACTACATTTGGTCTTTTCTTTTTTTTAAAAAAAGGTGCGCATTAGATTCGTGTTAATCCGGTATTTAATAGCGAGCGGCCTCTCCTTGGAAGGTTTAATGTCACATGACCGCCGCTATGCGTAAGGAGTGACGCATTGAGTAATTCAGTCGATACGCACAGTAAGGCAATAGACGGAAATAGAACATTATGAAAAGATGATGTAATGATGGGTATTAATACACGAGTGTGATATCATACGAGCGAGGAACGTGCGAGTATCGTAAACTTCACTCGAGAGTATTAATACCCATTACATCGAGTTTCATACGGTTGTTCTTCTACGGCTTATGATAACTTTTACATTGAAACGTTTCGTGGCAATTGACATGCAGGATCAGCCAAGGCCACCTAGCGGACAGCTTTCTACCCATTCCGCCGCAGGTGGCTGTGTTTTATCAGACCGCCTGCGAGGAAGCACAAAAGTTGCGGCAATAATTCCGACGTCACCATTTTCGTTTTTTCTCTTATTTCTAGAAGTGTCCACTCCACCTTTGATTCACTAGACATTCCAAACTAAAGAACTGACTGATTTTTAAGAACAATCACAGAGCAACAAAATATAACAGAAAATGACTTGCGTTCGGATCTTAACGTCAGTTAAACGTTCTCTCCAATAACTACACTGCGCTAGTCAACTCGGAACAAAATGAAATTACGATATAAATTTCTCTCCAATTTATTTTAAATAATATTTCAGGTAAAAATGCTAATAATAAAAGAAATTAAAACCGGCAAGCGTAATTTAATATTAAATGCAATTTCAATGTACACAATCGAACGAAACATTTACTACAACGATTCTCAATGATTAATGAAGTGTCAATGTATTTGGTTCGTAAGCTTCTTTGTGATTGGCCAAGGACCTGTATCATAATGAAATATGTATCGTAATGAGTATGCAACGGGTTACAGCCATTAAATCACATTATTATATAATTGGAGATTAAGAAAAAATGTGCGTTTTTCCAACAAAATCGAAAATAATCATTTAAGTTTTTAAAGTGATTTTCGAATTTCAAAATACTTAACGAAAACATTGGGAGGCTGCAAAGTTTTCTTTCAATTTCTGCGCACTTTTGATATTATTAGCATAGAAGATACAGACATTAACTAGTGTAGGAAATAAAATATTGTTAGCGATATAATTTAACTTCAAAACATTCTAGAATCAATAATGTCGGTATGTTTCGTGACTAATGAATGCAATGAAGGGGCTAGTATTGAAAAAGGAAATATTTAGTACTCAGAAAGAGAAATTTAAAAAGGGAACTCTGACAGAAGGTAAAATCAGAAGCTAGCATCATGTATAAGTAAATGACCTAAATAAAAATGATAACAAGAGAACCTATAAATGTAAAAATAATTGTTTATTTGTGCAATATTTTGAATTTGGTTGTTTAGTGTCTCAGACCGACACTACCCTTCGCCTGCCCAATGTGAATTAAAGCTTCAAAAACAAATCTCAACAAATCAAAATTGCCCAGAACCAATCACTATCCATCACTAATTCTTGCATATCTAGTGACTTATGTCCCACAACAGTTTATTCGCCCGAGGGCGCCCGCGGTCATGGTTATTTCCAATATAACTTTAGCTGCCGCTGCTTTCCACTTATCCAACGTCGCTGTCCGTTCTCCTCACTGTCAAGAAATTTAAGAGTAAAATATATATATATTGTTTCAACAAAAAGAAAATATATTGTTCAAAATTTTTGGATAGTTAACCAACCGGCAAACTGTTACCTGCTCCGCTTCTGCGAATATTTTGTTCTATATTTTTGAACCATCGATTAATTATTACTAATACCTTCCCCACGGTTTCAGCAATCTTCTAATCACTTTATCTACTAATTGGATATTTGAACAAGTATTTCACTTTAAATCTCACGTCATAATCGTCTTGCGACCATTTCTTTCAAACACTTGCCGACGCCACCTAAACAAACTTGACTCCATAGAAACCCATTAAATTACTCAATTATTCGTTCCTTTACGAGTTTATACACTAGTATCAAGTTCTATTTTCATTTCGTAACACTAATTCACCATTACTAATGCACCCTGGTTCATATCAAATCACCAATTACTTAAATAATTTAATGTCGAATCCATCATTCATCACATTGCTTACTCGTCCCGTAAGTTTTTCAATATTAATCTCATCAAAAATGTACCATCATTCAATCTTTGTAAATATCCCACTCACCCTACTCGCACCACAAATATATCTATTCCATCCTTTGTGAAAAATATTTTCAGACCTAGCAGAGGACCTAAGAAGTATCATCAAGGTTTCCCCAGACTTTGTATTAGTGCAAGCTTACATTGAGTTATAATTGTCAAGCGATAAATACATGTATATGTGCATTTTAATATTTTTAAACTGTTCTATGTAGTACAACATAAGCAAAAAAATAATATAAAGACGCCCAAAGAAAACAACAATATTTAGGATATCTTCTGGCCCCCACTGCTTCAATGCCCCCATCCACCCAATATATACTGTTCTATGTACAACAAAATAAAAAATAAGAAGACGCAGATTGAAAACAACAATATTTAGTGTATCTTCTCGCCTCCACTGCTTCAATGCCCCCTCTCCTCCCAATTTAAACGTTCTATGAACAATAAAATAAAAAATACGAAGACGCAGAATGAAAAGAACAATATTTAGTGTATCTTCTCGCCCCACTGCTTTAATGTCCCCTCTCCCCGACCTCGCCCCTCCGCAAGCGCACCCGTCCTCGCCACAGTGGCGGAGCCGCCTCCATCTCTCTCCCACTCGCCGCCTCCGCCGCCACTTCGATCAGGCGAATCTGTCCGAATTTCCATTTACACGCGGGCGACGAGACCTGATTGACGGCGGCAGGAGGCGGGAGGCGCGGGGCGGCGCCGACACGCGGACACGCATTCCCGCCCGCGCCGCCCATCTCCTGTTAATTACCTCGTTAAGCTTCGCCCGCGCTGTTTACATGCGGCCCCGCCCCACTCCCGCCCCCACCCTCCCCGCTCCGCCCACCTGCCGAGTGTGAATGAGCGAACTGTCGTCGAGCGGGCGAATGCTGCGCCAGATAAGTCGCCGGGGGCGAGGCGGAGCGGGGCGGGACGGGAAGGGGCGGGGCGCGGGTGGGCGGGGCAGCCCCCGCGGACGGGCCTCCCCGTCCGTTCATCAACATTCCTGAGTTGGCGGGCCCAGGACATAAAATATAATTATTACGGACAATGGCAGGCGGTCGCGGAAGAAGAAGAAGAAGAAAAAAAAACACAACACGATGGCGGCGACGCGAACGCCCCTAGCGGCGGAGCGGCGCGGCGCGTAGGCCAATTATTGCATTAGGCGGCAGCGATAGTCTCAAAGCTGCCGCGTCGGTTTCTTTCGCGGCAAAGAGCGCAGCGGTTTTTGCACATTCTGACTGTCCCGCCATCACTCGCCGCGACGGGCTACCGGCCGCCGCTTGCCCGCTGTCCGCTACTCACTGCCTCTCGTCCGCACCCGCCTACCCGTCCGCCCGCCATCCACCGCCCACCACCCGCCACCCACCACCCACCGCCCGCAGCCCACAGCCATAGCCCTACGCCCACAGTCCTAGCATCTCAGCCTCTCGCCAAACGCCCATGGCCCACCGCTCATCGGTCACCGCCCACTCCACACAGCCCGCCGACCACAGCCCTACGTTCACCGCCCATGGCCTCCGACCAACACCCTCCACCTACCGCCTACCACTCACCGCCCACCGCTCACTGCCCGCCGCCGTCCGCCCACCGTCTACCGTCCACCGCCCACCTCCCATCGCCCATAGCCCGCCGCCCACAACCCACCGCCCACCGCCCAGTTTCTACATGCCGCACCTACCACCCAGTGCCCGCCCGTCGTCCCATCGTTCCCCTCCCATTGCCGACATTCACCGTCGCATCAATTCTACTCCACTCCCGGTTCAAACCCGTCTCCTTTCGAGGCCCTCCGTCGCCCGTCAACCCCTGCCTCCCGCCATCCACTGCCCTCTGTCGGCTACCTGCCGTCCACCCATCACCCGCCCATTACTCCTCACTCGCCGGCCCTCGCCGGCCGCTCGCTGCTTGTCGCCCGTCGCCCACCACCTCCGACCATCACCATCGATGGGCGAGGGCCCCTGTCGATTGTTTTTAAGAGCGAAGCGTTCTCGCTAACGATTAAAATGGTAATTCCAAAACAGTTTGACTTGCGGCGGATTAGGCACTTCGTTGTCTGACGATCGCGAGATATGCGTGATGGATGCAAGAACGAGACGCCGATGCTTTTGAAATGTGAGTCGCATGGCTGGTCGAGTTTTCGTGGCTCATTTTTAATAGAACATGTGTTTAACATGAGTGTCAAATGTGGTGGAATGCTGATCCTCAACCATGTCACAACGCATGATTTACGCGTCGTAAAAACGAGTGCGTGATCTAAAAGGACGTATCTGGACAACGAAATGATTTCGCTCTTTGAAACATGTAACAGGGGAGTACTATTCGAAACGTAATCAAAGTTTAATTATGTTTCTCGATTCTTAGAAGTCGAATTATTGACTGCTACAAATAATTAAATTTATAGGAGGACCTAAAGTCGTCCTACAAATTTCGGTGCAGTCGCCCGTCTGGATTGCTGTTACTTTTCGTACATTATTTTTGTCGCCAGGCGTATTGTCGTTAATTTCAGTATGCCAACTTTCATTGTTCCTGCTTTCATGTCGAGTGTTTCGTCGGTAATTACTTTTTTAAGTTGCCTACCTCTTGACGCAGATATTTTTGTTCGAAAGAGACTAAAATGTCAATTTGAATTTTTTGCTCAAATTAATTTATATTTTTAAGTATTGAGGAGAAAATAAGATTTCTTAAATATTGTGCGCCAACAACTTGAGATGCCTGAGGTTTTCTTACTCTACAAAAATTCTCTAACAATATTTGACGTATTACATCAAATTCCATTTATGACCAGTTCCATGTCTTTCACATCATTAAGAAAAGTTTCTAGCAAAATAACAAAACACTGACACATTGGAAGAGAAAGTAACATTTTTTGATGAAATACACACACTGGCGTTGAGAATAGGAATAAATAGATCAGCAATAATACTTTTTGCAATAATGTAGGTATTATCAATATTTAACGTTTACCGCATTGGTTAATACAATTGTTTCTTTTTAAAATGAACGAAAAAATGTATATTATTATTTTAAGAAACTTGAAATATTGACTGAACTTTCGAAAGTTTCCATTTTTGAACTTCAGGATCATTTCAAGCATTGTTGCACTGGATATGCACATCCTGGTCATTTCATATTCGGAAAACGCGTTCTATTTGAAGATGTGAGTACCAAACCTGCTCTCTGCCGAAATGAATGTACACGCATTGCCAGGTGTAAAGAATCGGGCAGCCAATCACACCTGCGCTCAGAGCTGCGCGAACACGACGTGCGCGATAAGCTCGCAAAGCCTGGACAATCATCGGGAGGCCGCGTTGAAGACAAGCTGGTGCGACCAGTGGCCGTCCCACGCGCGTCCACAGCGGCTTATCTCCTGTCGGCTTATTTATTAGCGCCATTGCTAATGGGGCGCTCCAATTACTTTGCCGGACATCTGTATTAGTGCTGCTCATTTGTAGGATGGGCGATAGTCACCGTTCATTTCTCACTTGCCGTTCGGAGTCCGCGCGGCGTGACGTTATCTGCCTACGCAACCGGCAGTAGAGTTCTATCGCCTTTGACGGAGACGCGTTCGAACAAAGATGGCGCCCTGCGTTGCCCACGAGTTTTTGCACGAAGCTTTGCAGTCTTTGATGAAGTTTTTATCAATACTGACGTGTTTACAGTTTCTTGATGTTCAGGGTTCTTTACCATAGGTTGACGTCACTTAAAGTCACGTGCTATTCCATTAAATTAACATATAACATGAGTCGCTTTAAATATTGGTGTTTTATGGTTGATGTAAAGCCATGCTCAAGGGCAAAATTGGGACTTAAACGTTGACAAATTAAACAGTTTAAGTTGAATATTACTAATTGGCAAGAACGCACTTTATTTACTATTCCTGTCTCTTAAAGCTTGCTAGTGGTAATCAAAACGTTTCCGGGGAATATACATAAGTACCTGTTTGTCCTAAAACTACAGAAGTACTTACAGAGATGTAATAAAAACATGGCTTTTCAAATGTATAATAAAACATACATTACTCCTTCCGTAATCGTCATTTCCTTGCTCCTTTTCGTACAAACCATATTTTTCCGTTTAATATTTTAGTAAAATGTAAAAAATAAAAGATACTCGTATTTTGCTAGTAAAAGTTTATTAAAACAACAAACTCTTGATGATATTTTAGAAAAAATAATGAAATTTTTGTCCACAAAGCTAAAGAAACACTTCCAGTTTAAGGAAACGGTTTTGTAATTCATTGCCATCGAATGAATGAAGCATTCTGACTCAATGTATTTGTTGTTTCGATTTCCGGAAATTCGTTGTCCGTGTGCGCATGCTCTTGTACATTTGATATTATTGTTCAATAATAGTATCCAATCAAATAAATATTACTGATTGTATATGTTTAAAACAAATTCTATTTTATATTTCTTTAAACTCTCATAATTTGGAGACATGAATAATATTTTGATAATATAGTCATCTGTTCGTATTACCGTAACTCAACTGTCGGTATTATCGAATATTTTTTTTCCAAATTATTTGTATGAGAGTATTTCGAAATCAAGGAGTTGTCACAAATTAAATCCCTGTTCCGATATACAGCGTGCAAATTGGTCTTCATTTGACGTGATTCACGTCAACAAATTAATTCTAGTCTGCGACTCCTATCCCGATTACACATCAGGCAAACGTGGTTGTTACGTCTACAAATTGGAATAATTCAATGAGCCCAGTATTGCATGGGAAACAGTGTTTGGATCAACGGCGATTACAACTCACGGTGTTTGATATTGCCTGGACAGCTACAAGGATATTAGGAGAAATGGTCTCGTTGGGTATTACAATCACATATTGCTCAGATAGAAACTGATTAATAATTGATTGATAACCGCAAACTGATTGTCTTTCATGTCACTGTTACAAATTTCCAACAACGGGACAATGCCCACAACCCTTAAATACGAGGTATCAAGTCTCAATGACGTATTTTAATATTTTTCAGTCTGTTTCTAAATTGGGAACGAAATATACTGTTTCAGATTTCTCTGATTCGAAAATTATTATTTCTTTCTTCTAAAATACACATGGATAAATCCATCAAAATAAGTACAATCTTCTTCAAATCCATCAAATAATCTTCAATCTTCGCAGTTGCGATTTATGATCTTTTTTCTTCGATAGATACATTTTTACAATTTTGCATCTTATACTTTCATTGCGAAAAATTGAGAAGAATTTACGTGTTATGGACATTTCTTATTAAATATCTGTGAAATTCAAGCCAAATTGATTTAAATTATTTTAAAACATGGCTTCTGTTGTAAAATTATTTTTCTTAAATGACTCTCGACTAACACTGTAATTTGCTAACACTTTGACCTAAATACTGTAATATAAAAAAATAATGATTGTTCTTAAAAATGTTAAACAATTTTGACAATATTGTTTGAATCAAAGGCTTCTTGAATCCTGTTTTAAAGAAGTGATAAAATCAGCAGATGTTTCACACAGTTCACTGATAATTACTTATTGACTTGAAAGCGGATAACGAATTTGCTGAAAACAAAATAAATCTGTTAATTAATAGAGTAAAGCTCGGAAAGAGTAATTAGTAACAAGAAATAAAACATATTTAAGGATAATAAGACACGAAGAAAATGTTTACAAAACTGATAGTATCAAATATTGTTTATGTATTTATCGTCAAAAAAGCAAAACGTGACGTATGTACAATATGCGTTCGTGTTCTTGAGCTCAAGAATATCTACTCACCTGTTTTAATGTATATACGAACCAAGGAGCGAGTTTTGCAACATTTGAAAATTATAATTTTTCTTCCTGCGTAATAAAAATTGTTTAAATAGGCAAAAGACTATAGATTTGATTTTATAGAATTGCTAATAAAGTCTCTAATCTCACCCCGACATACTCTTCCTGCAACCAGGAAAAGAAGAGCTCATGACATAGAGCGCAAAGAGTGAAGATACATTTACTTCAAGAAGGAAACCAAGGAAAGAATTCTGTTATTTTCAGTAAACCAGAGTTGAACCAGCTATCAATTACAAAATACAGAAATATCCATCCAAGATTGATCCAAACTAAAAAAAGCCACAAAAGCACTAAAAAAGATAATATTTTGAGAAAAAACTAAAAAGGAAATATAGTATTGCAATAGAAGGGAAATGAAATCAAAGGGTCAAAAACAGCAATTTCAGAGCGCATAGCATTTGCGGCATATGGGTGAGATGTCCTGCGATTACAACTCCACCCAAAATTTAAAAAAGAAACCAACCAAAAATTGCAGGACTTATTTCTTGGTTGTTGTTTGTCAGCTGCGTACAAAACGAAGTAACGTAAATGAAGTAACGTTAAATTTACAGCTTACATTTTAGAATCCAAGAGATGTCAACCACAATTTTTTAATATTATATTTAATTTTTTAAATTATTATCCATAAAGGGATGAGCACCGGAGGGCGACAGATGGGCCGTGGCCTCCAAGGAATTAAATTCACAGAAAAAATATTTTATTACGCAGAGCCTCGTAGAATAATAAAATATTTTTTTCTGTTAATATAATTCCGGATTTCCTTCATTTTAAGCTGACAAATTTCGGAAATTGGTGTAAGACATTTGGAGAAGAGGCTCTCCAAATCATCTGGCACTTCCGTAAATGGTTGAACTTTATATTAATAGTATTTCTGAATTGTATAATTTGACTCTCATACCCAAGTTCGCGGGTTCAATCCCAATCAAATTCGTGGATTTTTAAGGGCAAACAAATCCTTCGTACGCCATCCTTCGGAAGGGAAGTAAAGGCGACTATCCCATGTATTAGATTTACTGCATGTATAAGATCTCAAGCTTAAATGAAGCCTCTGAGATAAATTGAAATTCCCTAGAAAAATCCCGTCGTCCAAGAAAAATCTTCATTTTCTCATAGTTGGTGAAAGGAGCGTAGCGAAATATGCATGGTCAGACGGAAGAGGAGGCCTCATGGCCTGAGTCTCGCCACGTAAAATAAGTTATCAATTCAAATTCAAAATGAAAGTTGTAAACACATTCGTATTGAGTTTTATTTTGTACACAGTAAAATATTTTATATGGGAATCAAAAAAAATTGATGGACAAGAGGGCCTAGAGAGGCCCAGATAAATAGTTGCCCCCCCTCCTGTCGTTATAGTTTGTGCAGACTATGATTATCCAGAGATCTCATGTTTCGGTTATCGTATCCCAAGTGACACTAATTATTTTAGATCAATTTATGACCATATCTTCACACCTCCAGCGAAGAAATTACGACAAATACGTCAGCGAGTTCCTTGGCAACGTGTGTTTCGTGAGCATCGCATCGTGGAGTGCAGGAGTGGGAGGGGTGGTGTGAGGGTGGGGGTGCATCCGGTGGCAGCGCCGTGGCCACGTGCAGGGGCTCATTAGGCGCGGGGCGCGGGGTCAGCGCTCGCAGCCCCTTCGCACGTGTGCGCGGCGGACGTCCGGCCCCCGCTCCCACGCCCGCCCCCACCCCGCCCCGCCCCCCCGCTGGCAGCCACGCCTCGCCTAGGGATTCTTCCTCTGTTAAGATTTATTTCACGTAAGATGTGACCCAGAGAGCTTGGCAATACCAACCTCCCGTAAACCACCCGCCATACAAACTACATTGACTTAGGGACTTTTGATTACCATTTAGGTTGGAGAAAGTAGGTGCCAACCCCAATGTAAATTCCCCACGTAATGGAAGTATAGCTGCCAGGGACTTTTTTTGGCTGGAGACTGGCATGCATGCGAGCGAAATGAATTTGTGCCAACTTCAACGGTTTCAACCAGCAAAGCGTTGTGTGGAGATTGTGAGCTTATGCGAGTGAGCCGCATGCGTGCGCGAATTGTTTCCTAAGGGAAATCTTATTGTGTGCTGGGCTTGACATTTTTAGAAATGTCAGGTAATTCCAGAAATAACTCTCCAGTGAAGCAGAAGGGGAAGTGGATTTTATCGAGTGGTGAAAGGCAGGTCCTTCTTAATGTTTATAAGTACAAGAGCGAGAAAAATTCTCGTAAAGAAGTGAAACTTCCTGAGAGCAGTGTCATTGCAAAGGTAGCTGTAATTGTGGGGGTAAGCCATCAATGTCATAATAATTATTGACTTTTTATTGCATGCCTCAAGAACGTCTTCACAATGAACATGTGTGTGTGAATCATAATTATTTTATTGAAATATATTAATATATTACACGACGGAATAAAAGTGATATTCTTGTAAAATATGTAACTCAATATTTCAGATGTGCCTCAAATTATAAAACTCCTGCCCCCGTAAAGCAACCACCAAGTCAAGATTAAGAACAAATTTGGTTACGCTGTGCCCCAGAAAAGGTATAGCTAAAGGTATAAAAGGTATAGAATGTACTTGATTATGGAATTGTGGTTATTGCAAGTTGTTACATTAATATTATTACATTACAGTCAATTGTTCCTGCCAGTGCTTCAGTTGTGTGTTTGGATCGAGTAGGGTTGCAAAAGTGAAAACAGTGAGTAAGCATTAAAGTGTTTGGAACAAAAGTGATATTCTTGTGAAATATGTAACTCAATATTTCAGATGTGCCTCAAATTATAAAACTCCTGCCCCTGTAAAGCAACCACCAAGTCAAGATTAAGAACAAATTTGGTTACACTGTGCCCCAGAGAAGGTATAGCTAGAATAAACTCGATTATGGAATTGTGGTTATTGCAGTGAGTGTGCATTAATAGTTTTAATGAGTGTGAGATCCTGAGTGAACTCCTGCCTTCTCAATTCAACCGAAGACACTAGTTAAGAGCACCATTTCATTAACATAAAATTAACCCCAATGAATTAACAGTTAATCAATTTCCTTTACATTATCCCTGTAATACAATTAATCATTACTGCCAATGCCTCTGAGTTTGTGTTCTGTTTAAGTACGGATGCTAAATGATATAAATGAATACACTTGAAAGATTTAGCATGTGTGTGAAACATACATTACATTAATAAATGTTTCAGATATGCAATAATGGAGTTCAGAACATACATCATTTTATTTAGATGTTTTGTTCAAATGGTAATCAGTTGTTAAGTGAAATTAGTAAGTACTTATTTCATGATATTATTTGGCATGATATAGAGTAAAATTTAATGTTTACTACTGATGTGCTATATTACTTTTTGGTAATTAACATTTCATTTTAAGTTATTTTTCAATGATTTTCTATTTATATTTGTAAATTTTATTGGTTTTGTAGGTAATTTTTTTTTGGTTACATATTATATTGAATACTGTAATGTGAAGCAAAAATTCTTGGGCCAACTTTTTTCTTCTGGACAATTTCGTTTTTCTTATATTACTGGAGTTTGAAGTAATATATAAGTTAAGTAGCAATTTTTTTTATTTAAATGTGATAATGTCCTTTTTTAATTTTTTTGTTTTTCATTGCAAGAACATAATTTCCTCGGAATAATTTTTGATCTTATAATAATAATAATAATAATAATAATAATAATAATAATAATAATATTTATTGAGTCACAGATACAATTTCAATCGTGTATGACGAGTCAGATATGGCAGAGTGAAGTTACATTTACTGTCCAGAAATCAAAACAAGGGGAACCATCTCAGCATTTGCTCAAAGGATCAAGGGAAACTGGACAAAAACCCCTGATCAAGTTGGTCATTGATCTTAGAATATTCAATAATAATAATAATAATAATAATAATAATAATAATAATAATAATAATTATTATTATTATTATTATTATTATTATTATAATAGTAATAATAATAATAATTCTAATAATAGTAATATCAATTATAATAGTAACAATACTAATAATAAAATACTATTCATTCAGAAATGATTTAACGATATTAATGATGCCTAGTGCATTTAGCAAATTCAGGATGAAGGAAATAGAATTTTGGTTTGGTATTCTCCTTCTACATCAGTCCAACTGCAATTTAACACAGGCAGGATGGGATATGCCAGTTCTTTTTTCTTTGCTTCAACTTGAACAGTCAACATGAAACAGAGAATCAGTGGGATTAGAATTTTTTATTTTTGTTTTTTAAGGGAGGTAGTGGTGTGATTTGTGTATTCCTTCACACTGTAGAATATGTTGTTAAGCAGGAAAGCTTTCAATTTACTTTTAAATCTATGTATTGTATTCATATATTTAATATCATGGCTCAATTTGTTGTAAAGTGTAATGCCCTCTATTAGGGTACTTTTTTGATAAAGTGTAGTTTCAGAATGGGGAATGTAGGTTATCCTTTTGTCGAGTGTTATAGTTGTGTACACCTGAATTTAGAGTGAAAGTGTCTTTGTTTTCCATGAGAATCTTCTTTGTGAAGACAACTATTTCAAATATGTACATGCACGGTAGTGGAAGAATCCTTAATTTTTTGAACAAGGGTTTGCAAGACTCCAGCTTATGAGTGCTAGTCATTGTTCGCAGTATTCTTTTTTGGATAATAAATGTACGAGTGCTATAACAATAACATGTCTGTTTATTGAATTTATCATGATTAGACAATAGATACTGCATTGATTGTTCTATGTTGCAGGGTTGCTGTGTCTACCGGATTTTTCATTTTATAAATATGGAATGTTTTATGTATATTATTTCACGTATTGTAAATGTCCATTATTTTGACTTATGTTTCTGTATGCATGCTAGAAATCGGCCCTCAGTCGTCATCCTGATCGGAAGAATGGGTATGCTATCAATATATGTAAAATTTTAAAGTAGTTTATTAATTTGTAAAGTCAGCCAAATTTCTTAATGTTGATTTTTAATGATAATATTTTTACAATCCAATTGAGGATTAATTCACTTTCTTATTCAATTTTTTTATATATATGGTAGCATACTAATTTGTTTTCCCTGGTTTTCCCTGATCGCTTAAGGTAAATGCCAGGATGTTTTGTAATGTTTGTAAGCCCAGGGGCATTAGGCTTTAAAATTGTTGTAAAAATTCAATAATTTTTGTGAAAATAAATTGCTGTGGACCATCGGTGTTCAAGAAATTTTAATGACTGCTCCTTGCAATTTGTCATTAAAATTGACCACCCATGGTGCATCAGTTTATTCTTTACTGAACCTTCGCATTATATCAAATCATATATCTGATCAATTCAATTTTCATGAAATTTCAAACATTGTCATTTTCATACAGTAGATTTGTTCATTCCTTAGATATGCTTTGATCGTGGTCATGTGTCGATATTACGTGCATAAAACTAATATTATACAAATATTTCCAGTTCAGTAAAGAATAGTTTTATTTCACTTCATTGTGTAGTTGGAAAATTAAAATTATTTTGAGTCTTGTATTTCATTTCATCTCTTCTATAAATCCCCTGTTTATACCTTTTTTTCCTATTATATAATAAAATAACATATAACTATTTCATTTATTCTTCAGTTTCAATAAAATTTTATTAATTCTGAGAGTTCAAATATTTTTAAATTTATAAGTAATTTAATTAAAAGTATTATGTTTAATATTATAATTAATTAATAAAAACAAATTTCATATATAAATTATAAATTAAATTATTTTACCATATGCCTGTTGCGATTTATAAGTCATAAAACAATATTAACATCATTTCAGCATATCTGGATTTTGAAGGCCACTACGTACTACATTTAAACAAGTCGCGTCGGCGCTTTAGCGTTTTATTTCGATGAGGTTGGCAGTGCCGAAACTCCGCCATCTTGAATTTTTAGGGTCTTTTCTTACGTGGAAACACCTATAGTTCCATCTTTTCTAGGCACCGCGAGATCCCAGCGGGGTCAATGATGATCAAATGGTCTGTTGGGGGGTCACAAAATAGTTATTTATGTGTCAAGGGCGTTAAGTAGATATTTTTGGTCCGAGGGTGACTTCCAAACCCGAGGGCCTCTGAGGAGATGGAAGTTGCCTGACGAGCAAAAACATTAGTAACGCCTGTGGTGCATACAAAACTTGGTGTTTAGTAGTTCGTTGTTGAATTAAATGAGAAATCGAAACATTTTATAATTTTTCTTTCGTCTAAAGTGAAAAGATGCATTGTAATAGTCGTTTTTCAATACGTCGTGAGATAAACAAAACAGTGTGTATGTAATTACTATTGCATAATCGTTATTTGACAGATTTGTTCTGTACAAAATGAAAGAATACTGTGAAGTTCTGGCGGGAATTCTCGCAAAAGCTAACAAACTACGGACAGTGCTTTCCAGTACATTTTCGAAAAATATTTGAAAATGTTTATGGTGTATTTGAGAGTTATATAACAGTGTGAATAACAGTGTTAATTGCGTTGATGAAACAGCACATTTAGGTTGTTTGCTTCTATTACCGAAAGGAATTTATAATATGCCATAACACCAAAAAAATAACATTTCAAGGATGTTAGCCGATGTGCCTTATATATCTTATTATTACGAGTATTACTGCTACTCAAGAACCAAATACGATGTCTCAAAAATGGTGATACGTAACAATGAAATATGAGTGACTCGGTGGAAATTGTATATTCACGGGAAGATTCCAAAATTGCATTATTCATAACAGTTAAGTAAATAAGGTTTATAACGAGTTACTTTACATATTGTGCATTATGCCATTTATTTATTGTATTTGCTTGTATCTTAACTTTAGTAAATCGAATTCATAAAAATGTGTTGTGTTGGTATTAGAGCTGGCCATAAAGTATTCAAAAGGACCGAGGGCATAAAGAATCAGAACGGTCCAGAAGGGTTTTAACAATACCGTTTCATGTTTTGTTTGAGGTCCGTAAACACACCGCAATGAACTAGTAAACCAAAAAGAATATTAATGAACTTGATAATTAATTGTCGTCCGTTAAAAATCAATAAAAGATAGAATAATAAATTATAAATTCGCTTCTCTTCATTCGTATTCGTTGATCAACCTAAAGTGTTAGGATGTTTACAAAACTGAAGGATTTATAAATACGCATTCTCAACTAAACTCTTATCGCACACGAAAATATTATCAGCCATACTCACTGGAGAAATGTAATGGATAGTTCTTAAAAAGCCAAAACCATTTAGTACCCATTACACTACAGTGACAATTAGAAACTTAGTTACTCAAAAGCGACAGTACTTCGATTCGATTTGTGAAAATCGACAATATTCGTACACTAAATTATTTTAATGAGTTTATAACTTTATATGCAATTTGTTGTGCTATTCAGATGCTGTATTCTCTAAAGAAAACATAAGAAGATCAATGATATAAGTAATTCTCTTAGACGGGGTGGATGAAAAGGTTGCGAATCCCTCATATGTACAAAATGCTAAGCAAATATGGCGTCTTTGTATCTATGAGAAACTATCCCCACAGAAACAAAGTCACGAAAGAGTGCTGAATTCGGCATTACGATTTCCTCCCAGGCTTGCTATTGAACAGATTTAAGTCAAAAATATATTTCAAGTTCCAAGATTACTGTCGTGACCGCCCGCACGCGGTTGAAAGGTCCGCCGCCGAGCTACGTCAGCGGGGCGTCACCGCCCTCGGCCGGAGGGGAAGGCGACCGTCGCGGGTCGGCCGGGGCTGACCGCGCGCGGCCGTCACGCCTGAACAAGCGGGTAGGGACTCGCCACCGACCCTTCTCCGCAGCTAGTCGGCGGGCCGAGGGCTATAAGAGGGCCCCAACCCGACGCCAGGGCAGACTGATAGCGACGGTGTTGGCAACTGTGTCCTGGCGAGTGGTGTACGGAGTGTATAGTGGTGATTAGTGATAACGAAAACCTGTGCTACGGAAACGGAACTCTCTGGTGGATATTCTACGACTCGCCTATGTATGGGACTTCTACTGGACTACGGTGAAACGGCTTCGCAATTGGCACACTCTACAGGTTATTCGGAACTTTGGCTATTGTACACGGGATTCTCATGATTGTACCTCGATATTGAATAAAAAAAAACATTTTATGAAGTTTTGCCTTTGTTTGGATACTACAATTACAATTTATGGGAAACGGATGTACATGCAATCCGTAACATACATAACGCTGCAATACACGTTATCTTGAAGTGTAGCTTCGACGCGATGCCTGCTAGGTACTTAAACCCAGTTTTTCGTGTTCATAATGGACAGGAGTTGTTTTTGGCTAGTCATATATAAAGAAGGACCTTTTTGGACGTATGAATTATATTTTTGGAGGGTGTCATCGCTCCGGGTTGCAAGAAACATTCGAAGTTGAGTTTCCGGGGGAGTCGATTTTCACTTTTAAAACAATTTCATAATGTTAAGGGGTTCTGTCAAGTAATGGACTGAATATTTATTATGCAACTTCTAACATTCCTACGATTCTCAAAGGTAGTATAATTAAAGATTACGGAGCTCTAAGGATAATTTAAGAAACTTTGACTTTATAATTTTACAACTTATAGGAACAAGATTTACCCGATTTTTAGTAACCAAGGTCCGGAAATAAGAGTTTTCTGTCGAAAAACAGCCGTTTTCCCCCGCAGCTTTGCAAACATTCTCTATTCGACGTTAACAGTGTACGAGAAAGTAAAAGTATTCTAATTGTTAACTTCTACATTAAACAATAACAATCATTGGATATTAATCTCTCAGATTAATTTGTAACACTAAGATCAACTTTATAGCGTATATGTAAAAAACAAACATTTCATTTTCAATAACAATTGTATTACAAATCGAAATTAAATATTGCTGGCAGCAACTGCAAACGTGCTTGAAAGAAGTACGTCGTCAACAGTTTCTATGTCTCGATAGTGTGAAAACAAGTCTTGGTAAATTTGGCCCTTAATCTAATGACTATTCCAAAGAAAAGCATCTGATCGTTAAGTAAAACAGGTTATTCCTACATAAAATCATATTATTTCGAATCATATTTAGGTAAGGATATTCGAGTAAGTCTGGACAAGTCAAGTTTTACTTTAAAATTGTATGTATTAAATGTGTAAAAGAGCGGACAATATTTTTTTTCGTTTGCATGTTATAATGTGTATAAACACGTATGTGTCTAAGTTCTTCTAACTTTCATCAAACATAAATGATAGTATTTGTCTCTGAAACATACATTTCAGTGATGCGTAAGTTTTATTTTATGTTAATTGAAATTATTAGACACCTTGCAAATACCACCATTTCATTTGAAATTTATTTTATTTTCCTATTTAATTCACTCGAAACGCACATTATTTTCGGAGTGTTTACTCGAATACAAATATAGATGTGCTTTTGTTTATCATTCAATGGTCTTACGAAATTCCAATTAGATTTACATCTGCATTGTTTTAATCCATGAGACAATCATTCAGAAAAACCGTTAAATGTCTATTTGATAATTGTATTACTTTACATTTAAATACGAATAAATTACACCTGAGAATTTGAGTAAACACACCTGTAGGAATTCATTTTGAGATTAAACATCAAACAGGGTAGTCCTTGATATAAATTTTCGGTGACTCCGGTGTTGATACACAGCCCGCGAGGAAGTATAAACGACTTAATGTGAGCGTATAGGACAACGTCCCGCATGGTTATCTCACCATCGGACATAACTCAGAAAACACACTTGCGCCGAGTTATATTCCCTGGTTAGGTCGGAAACCTAGGACTCGCTGCGAAGGCGGTAGTCGCTGGAAACCTGAACTCCGATGCGGATCTCAAGCCCTACGCAGACGCAGTGTACTGTCGCCGTCGACTCTCTGTAGTGTCCGCCCCTGCCACTTCCTCCAACTTCACCGCGACATGGCCGTCGCTATCTCCCCGTTGCAACGCGCGTCGCGAACACAGCGCCGTTCCCTACCTCCGTGAAGTTGGCCGGAAAAAGTCTGGGATTTTAACCAAACTTGGTATATTGTTTGCTCATCGTTTGCTCAGGTTTGCCCACCAAACATTTTTGTTTCCCCATTTCCAGAAAAAAGTTAAACGGATAATTAAATTTTCGGGCCAACTTCACGCTCCACTGTTTCTGTTCTACAGCTCGACAGCCCGCTACACACTTGATCGACAAGCGGTGATCCAGCCTCTCGCCTATGGGATAAAGGGTTCGTGGGGGTAGTACGAACCGAACCCTTCACCGTATATACTGGTCTTCATAACCTTTGAGTGGGATTTCTCATCGTCACACAGCAATAGATACTGTGGTCTTTGTAAGAAAAGCGCTCAGGTTTAATTTTGCCTCGGCCGGGAATCGAAACCGAGGTTGCACCGTGGAAAGCAAACACGCTAACCAACGACCCAGAGGGAGGTTCCTCTCACTGTACTGGTAACAATATTTCCTACGCCTTCGCAGCAGCTTAGGTTGTTCAGGGCATCAATTGATATCACTGGAGTGGGCCTCTCACCAGGTCCTCGAGTTCAAGTCCCGACAATGGGAGGATTTTCGACACTAGCTTCATAGCTAAGTCAAATTCTGTCATTCTAAGCCGAATTGCTGATTGGAGAATAATCCTAGCGGCCGGCTGGTCTGATAGTAGTTTTCCGTAGTTTCTTTGATCAACACCACGCGAATGCCGGAGCAGTCCTACCCAACAGGCCACATATCGCGCGCGATATTTCCTTCCTCTTCTTTGTCCAATGATCACCCCTTACATTTTCACACACATTTACATCCAATACACTACCACATATCGGGAGACCGGCTTGCAGCTTGTGCTGGCTGGGACGGTGCCCAGCTAGTTGGAGATACCTGGTTAAGAAAAACTATCAAAAACCGACAGAATCACTAATCCATCAAAACTATCATTGACTAAACCCTAAATTTATCACTAAATCCTCGCCTCCACTGCAATCACTGGTCCATCTAGATTGCTGAGATCGCTAAGGCCTTCGCAGTGTCGGTTCGGAGAGTTAAGATTTCCAAACGCGCGTCGGGCGAAGGTGTGTACGTGTATTTTGGAACTGTTTGGTTCTCCCAATGGGGCATCATATACCACCTTTCAACCCTCTTCTTTCATTTCTTGTCACCCTAGGTGGCACAGGAGCACAGGAGCTTGGGAAATTTGCGGCCCAGACCGGGCTTTGGGATCGAATCGCGCGCAAACAATGACGTTATGCGTTGTAGCGTGGTGTGCATTCCTAGCACGCAATGTATCATCTTCGCCCACAAAATATATGTGCGTGTGCGTGAATATGCCCGAGTGCACGACGTAGTCGCATATAGGCTGCAGCAGCTCCAGCTCTAGGTGTGAATTCTAGCCTCCGGCTGCTCTGCTCGGTAGTTTTCGTGGTTTCTAAGATAAACACCAGACGAATGCCGAGCAGATCCCTAACAGATAAGCCATGGACCGCGCGCGATATTTCCTTCCCCTCCCTTGTCCTATCCTCATTTGTTACTTACACACACTTACACTTACACCACCATGCATATTGGGAGCTTGGAGCTTGTGTCATCTGGATCGATGCCCAGCTGGTGGGAGATGCCTGGTTGGAGAATACCCCCGCAAGCCGAAAGATAGGTCGGCGCCGAATGCGGCATCCAGCGGCAAAAATCACCCGATTTCCCACGATAAAACATGCGCTACACTACGGGACTAATGACGTTGGCAGTTGACGCGGCCAGAATCGCCACCCATTCAATCAATCAACAAGGCGAATAGATTGACGGGAGTTTTTAGCCTGATCTTTCTAGATTACAGAATAATGCGCAGTAACATTTACCGCGCAAAGCTCCCTACGTCTTTGTGAGCGGGGGAGGGCGGGGAGGGTGGGGAGGGCGGGAGAGGGGGAAAGGCGGGGAGGACGGGGGGTTGTGGGGGAGCGGGAGGCGGGGGGCAGGGGGGAGCAGGGCGCGGGAAATCAGCTGGCATCTCCTGCGGGCGGCCGCGCCGCGTGGCTGCGATGGCCGGGACCGGCGGAGGGTCGAAAGACGGACGACCCCCAGCTGCGAAGTATATATAGCGAGGACGTCCCGCCTCGTTATCTCGATGCTCCCCGCCCATCCCACCCGCTCGCTGCCACCTCGCGATGGTAACACGAGGGATGGAAATGTGCGGCAACGGAAGAGCGCAGCTTAATGGGGGAGGCAAAACTGGGATTAGAGACGAAGAAAATAGTTCGTATAGAATACGTAATTTTCGATTGCATTTGTAAAAGAAGCAACATATTAATCAGAAGTTAAATGTGTTAAACGCATGTGAAAAAAGTATTAACAAAAATTTTAAGTGCTGGATTCCAAGTAAAGTTAATTTACAAGATGTATGAAACTATTTGAAAACAGTGGGAAAAGTGTTTGAAACATCGATGGAATATAGTAATGCAACGCTAAGTAGTGAGGAAGTAGTATTGCAACGCCAACCTTCAAATAGGACTATGAAGTGTTGGTGCCTGGTTCTAGCAGTCGGAAAATGAGACAGCGAATTCACTAATGAAGTCCATTCCTCAATTAAAAAAGAACCATGCTCATTATTGTTATTTAAGTTAATTGTTAATTAATTACGTTATTTGGCTATGACAAATGTTGAAAAAAATAAGAAACAGTCTGAATGACGTGGCAAAATTTCATAAAATAATTTTGTGAAGTGTTTTGAGAAAATATTTTATTTCAATTTCTAGATTGCACTTCATTTCCAGCTTCCTCATACAAACAATTCTAGCTGTAATGTTACTTGAGTACAAATATTTGAAAGAGTTTGCGACTTATAATACTGTTACCAGAAGATCAATATTACTCTGCTTTAGTATTTGTTTTATAGCAAGTACAGCTACTCTGAGAATCATTTGATTCGTTTCGGGAGGTATGGGAAAATTCATTTTTGTCCATACATCTTTGTGAAATACGGCAGAGATGATCATTCCCAAAGGCACTTTCAGTGGAGTCTCTCTTTCATAGAAAATATGTTTCTGAAAGCAAGACGTCGAATTCACTCTAGGCAAAAAATATTATCATGCGTTTTTCTCGAATGTATTACTTAAAGAGTTCGCCCTTCGTACCCCGAACGAGGACATGCTGTCATTTAGTTAATACCCCTTTGTGAAATACGTCAGTGACACTCATTATCGAAGTTTTGGTACTTAAGGTGAGTACGGCCATCTTTCTCGTAGAAAATGTTTATCAAATAAATATTTTTTTAAATTCACCCTGGGTGAAAAATGTTACAATACTTTTTTCTCGAATCTAGTATTTTGATGAGTTCGTCCTTTGTATCCCCTGAACGGCGACATGTAGTCATTTTGTTAACACATCTTTGTGAAATACACTAGTTACGCTCATTCTCGAAGTTTTGGTACTTTAAATGGAGTACGCCTCATTTTGTCATGGAAAATGTTTATCCGATTTTTTTTAAAATTCATCCTGTGTGAAAATGTTACAATGCTTTCTTCTCAAATCTAGTATTTGATAATTTAGCCTTTCCTACCCCGAACGGCTTCATTTTGTTAGATTTCTCAAATATTTTTTTCCTTTTCACTCTGTGTGAAAAATGTTATAATGCTTTTTTTTTACGAATCTAGTATTTGATGAGTTCGCCCCTCCTACCCGATCGGCGACAAGCAGTCATTATGTTAGTCAGATGTGTTGCAGTCACCTTTGTGAAACACACCGGTGTCGCTCATTCCCAAAGTTTGGGTATTTTTAGTGGAGTTCGCCCCTCTTTTTCACAGAGAACAGTTTCTCAAAGAACTAGAATTCACCTGTATGAAAAATGTTCTAATACGTTTTTCTCGAATCTAAAATTAGATGATTCTGCGCTTCCTACATCCCAAACGAAGACATTCGATCATTTCGTTAATACACCTTCGTTCGTACACCAGATACGACCACTCCTAAAGGTATTTTCAGCGGATTACCCTCTTGTTTCTCATAGAAACTATTTCTCAAAAAACTATTTCTTCCAACTCACCGCGCGTGAAAAGTGTTTTAATATCGTTTTTCTCGAATCTAGTATTTGCTGAGCCCTTCCTTCCTTCCCCGGACGACGACATTTCTTTGCCCAGCGGGAGGCAGCCGCGCCTGAATCCTTTTGGGGGCGTGTCGCCCCGAGTGTCGGCGGCTTCGCGCCTTCCTCCCGGTGGCCGTAAAAGGCCGCGCGATTGCACCTTGTAATCGAAGGAGAGGCCTCCGTCTGCGCTTTCAGATGGCGGCGGGCGATAGGGCAGCGATGGGCGCAGAAGCCCTTGTGCAGGCGACGCCGCTCTCCAAATGGCACGCGTCCATGGAACTCGTCCTTAATGAAATTCGGTAGTTGCCAGCCTCACGGATAGGATTCCCATGTTGGCGACAAAGCCGCGCTGCAGGTGGTGTATGGGGTAAAAAGGTGTCGCACTTGCATGACTTGGGTTTTGATGGACCCGAGCATCAGGGTAACGATTGTCGAGTAGTTGTCTTTGGGAAACTGTTATTGTGAGACTGTTCGTAAATGTAGAAAATTACATACAAATTGAATACGTTGGTTTATGAAGGAAACGAACAATTCACAAATGATGAATGAGATATTTGTTTTACATTATATGGCGAGTATTCATTTCCTGAAAACGAGTTAAAGGAATAAATATTTTCAAAGATTTATCCATAATTAATTAACATACTATACTTAGTACTAATATGATGCAATTTCACTTCTCTACGAATTAGATTAACTTCTATTGCAAAACGTGGAATACTATTTTCTTATATTTTATTTTAACACGCCATTCAGAAATAACAGTAATATACACCCATATGTCGACAATTTCCCACACAATCTGTTAAGTATCATTGTGTGTATCTTAATCATCCTGTAACGTGTAAAAATAATATCAACCAAGTAAAAACAGAAGGAAAGCTTATATGTCTTTACCCTCTGCTAAACCAAAATTCTACACTAAAGTTAACAATTTCAGCGTTGTTATATAAATCCATTATTCGCCCAACTCTTACCTACGCTTCCCCATTTGGTCTACGGCTTCAGAGATTCAATTAATGCGTTTACGTACGGATACTATTAATGCATCATGTTCTCTGAAAATCCCCTTAAAATAACACAAGAACACAATGTCATTCTAAAATACACTTAATTAATACGAATTCTTCAAAATCATTTTATTGTAATAATTTTTAAGGTATTGTAAAGATATTTTCGAACATTAAAACTTTATCATTTATATATTTTTTAATCGGCGTTGTTAGCCGATTTGCTTAACTACAATTCGACACGAATTTAAGCAACTTGAGACACCACAGAATACTGGATGGATGTCCGTTTAAGAATCCCGGTTACTAACGGAGCCGATAGCCAAAGAGATAAAACACGTTGACTAATTGCGACGTTACGACACAGAATAAAAAGCTCTTAACGGATAGATATATGCGTTCAATGCCCCAAAGTGCTAAGAGTCATTTTGCGAAAAAGACGTAACAAATTATCATTCTGTAAGAATGGATCTTGTTTCAAGGAATATCGAAAGTATGCAATTTTCTTTTGTATAAGAAATATTGTCTATAGGAACAATAAGTTTTCCAAATTAATTCAAATAAATTACATCGAACGCATAATGTAGTACATGGAATATGCAAGTTGAACCTGGATTGAAGAATTAGTATTAAATTTTACAAAGATTCTTCGAATTCTTTGCTTTACAGGGGTGAAAAAGAAGAAAACACGAACGGAATACAGATATCTTGAATATGATTTAGAATTACATGTTCAGATTTATCATGATTTCCTGAATAATTTCGCCCACAGTTCGTAATGATCCTCTTGTACCTGATAACAAAAAATATTTAAGGATGAATATTTTTTAATTCAGCGAACCTAAAATGACATATTCTATAGGATGATAAATGGAATATCGTTTATTTTTAGTGATTTAAAGCGATTCTTTGAACAATTTGTAACGATGGAATATTTGTAAAGATCTTCATTGATTAGTAATTCAATTATACGAGATGCAAACTTACGGAACGTGAACCGATATATAAAGAACGGAATATTTCTTAACAGTTAATTTCAAATTAAGTATAGTAAGTCTCCTTAAAACAATCCGATATTGAAAAATTATGGAACGAAGTCGTTTCCGTATTCATTTGATAAACAATCGAATATGGAAAAAAGATATAACAATACCAATATCTTAAAACGTTTTACCTACTTTGTTAAAATTCCCATTTAAGTTACTCAATAATTTTCTTTTAATTTTGATAATTTGTCGAGCGGAAGGTGTCAAATTGATATTGATTGCAGTTAGTAATAGATCATTAGGAAAAATGTTATAAAATCATTTATTACACATCTGATTTATAGTTCATAATAGGTGGCCAGCCATGGATTATAAGAACCCTTTTTTCTAATACTTCTTACTAAGAAATTGATGTTAGTATCGTAAAGCTTGTCTTGAAATAATGAAAGTGGATAAACGCGTTGTATACATTTCTAGCTGTGCTTTATACTTGTATGTATATGTTTCCAAGCAATATGAGGGGGCACCACAAGCAAATCTCCGTGGCGCAGAAGCACAACGCCTGCAGTGCAATGTTGCTTTCCACAACCTCAGACATCCAGAACCATGTGTCATCTGATAGCGCGTTCGCACGGGCGAGAGGCCGTTTCCCCGGGGAGTTGGTCGCACGAGACGTTCCGAGACACTCCGTCCCTCTTCGCGCCGCGCCACTAGCACCGGCGTGCGGCGGTGGCGGGACCACGGCGGGGCGGGAGCGGCGACGGAGGCGGCGGCAGTGAAGGCAGTGGCGGTGGGTAGGCACCGGGGACGGGGTCGAGAGCGGCGGCGGCGGGGGCGGCGGCGGGGGCGGCGGCGGCGGCGGGAGCGAGGGCGCTGTGGACGGCGACAGTGGCGGTGGGGGCGTGGGTGGCGGGGTTTGCGGCGATGGGTGCGGGTGCGGCGGGGTTTGCGGGATGTGGGAGCGGCTGCGGTGGCGGGGACGATGGAGGCAGCGGGGTCAGCGGCGGGGACGACTGCAGGCGGCGGTGGTGGAGTAGGTTGCGGTGGGGTCGGCGGCGGTTGGGGTGGGGGCGGGAAAGGCGGCGGCGGATGCCACGGTGGCGATGGGAGTGGCGGCGATGACGGTGGCGGGTGAGGCGGCAGCATTGGGGGCGGCGGTGGAGGCGGCGGTTGGGGGAGCGGGGGTGGTGGCGGCGGCGGTTGGGGGGATGGCGACGGTTGCGGGGGTGGCGGCAGATGGAGGGCGACGGCGGTGGGGGTGGCGGCGGTTAGAGGGGGTGGGGGTGGTAGCGGTGGGGGCGACGGCAGTGGGGGCGGAGGGTGCGGGGTCGGTTAGGGGGCGGCGGTGATGGCGGCGGCGGTGGTGACGGGGGGCGGCGGCTGGAAGGGGCGGGGGGCGGCGGTGGGTGCGGCGGTGGTGGGGGCGGAGGTCGCAGTACAAACGACGCGCAGCGTTCGCGCGCGACAGCGCGGCCGTAGCTCACCGGCCGCCCCCGCCGCCCCCCCCGCCCCCGCCGCTCTAATGAGCTGGTTTATTTCAGCGGGGCGCGATCCATCATACGCGTCCCCTCCCGGCGCCAGGGAATGCGCTCCCCGTGGGACGCTGCCGAAAAGTGCGCGCACGTTTTTCCGGGCGCCTATCGCATGCGTTGAATACTATACCGTATTTAAACCATTTTTGGAGTGCTGGCCGTTGTAGGCAAAATTACGGTATCAGATTAGCGTGAAACGTGGTTGTTTTCGTCGTGCTGCTGATGCGGTAGGTAACGAGGAGCCATAAAATGTTCGTCTGTTCATGAATGTCACATTTAGTAGATGATTAATGTTTCACGAGGTTAAAATGCCTGGCTAACGTGTGTGACGGATACCGTGCTACGGGAAGAAAAAAATATGGTATTTATTATTAATTAGGAATATAACGAAAATAATTTGACGATACGCTTGTGAAGAACAGCGAGAGTGCAGTGCATTAAGCAGAGTTTCGTGGTATATTTAATTCAAAATATTTTAGAGATTTTAAAATATTAAATTAGTCAAGTTACATCAATTTTCTATTTAAATTTCTGAATCGTTTTTTATGAAATCATAAATTCTTTAGAAGTGTATAAAAATACTGGAAATTTTACACTAATGTGTTCAATCTGCACGCAACAAAACTTTGAATACTCTATATGCACACCCTTTCATGAGTGCTAAAAACCGTAAAAACCACAACAGGATTTTTCAATTTCCGTATGTCTTCAAACTTATCTTCAGACCAGACTTGAAGCCTAACAAGTTATCTTGGTAATGTTTGTTGCACATATGTTTATTCTGCATTTGCATTGACACTTGAAAACTGGAAAAAAAATCAGTGAAGTGATTGTCCAACGGCCCCCTCCCTTCTTTCTTTCAATTAATAGGTCGACAAGGAGTTGTTGGATGGAATGTTGATTCTTAAAAAAATATCCGACAGATTAAGAAACCAAGAAATTAATTTTATGTTAATGCAAAACGACAATCAAACAAAATGCAATTATGTAGTTTTATACTATGTCTTGGCATCACCACTACTTAGTACGGTTGTATACAACTCAATTAGACTGAGAACTGTTTACAGGCTTATCCATCTCACCGAAGTTTGTTAGTGGCCTACACCAGACATTCTACCCTTTCCAATCCGAAGAAACCAAACGCGAAACACTCATCCCTGGAGAGGACGCGTCCCAGAAAAGTCGCAGCCACAGCGGAGGTCTGAGGCATCAGCCACCTAGTAAATAAATTTCTCGAAATGAGGGCTTTCCGCGGCGCGGAAAAACCAGTCGCGGGACTGTCGCATTAGCCCCCGAATATGGCTGGCGCGCGCCGATCAGCATCTGAGATGTTCTTGCGCCGTTGCTTCTTCCCTAGGGTTGCCAACAATGTTTAGGTACAAGGGAGGACACTAACACAAAACAAACACCAACACATTTATTTTTTATAAATATTTAATTTAGACCAACATCAGCTCAATGTCGTTCTTCTCTCCATTTGCGATTTAAGTGAAAAGATACGTTCACAAACTGCAAATGAAGATGGTCTAAGCGTCTCTTTTTTATTTTAGTCGTTAGACATTGTCATGCATGCATGTGTCAGCGTTCGGAAAAGAATATTCATGTTTTCTGTTCTAAATTAAACAACAAACGATACAACGTAGCAGACGTTAGTCATGTGATAAAATAACTTACAATGTTAAAAATTTACTAAAAGGAGGACATTTAAAATACAAACGAGGACGATAGAACAATTGATCAATGATAGATTGTCCTCCCAAATGGAGGACGGTTGGCAACCTTATTCTTTCTTTAAAAATACTAAAAGGAGGTCGTTTAAAATAGAGGAGGACGAGAGGACAATTGATGTCAATGAATGACTGTCCCCAAATGGAAGACGGTGGGCAACCCTATCCTTTTGCTTCCGCCGGCGGCGACTCGCGAGCGCGGAGGTCCGCAGCAAATTGCGAGGGCGCGTTTGTGGGCTGAACGTCTCTCTCAGGAGCAGTGCCTGCGGTAGCTCAGCGACGTCGTTGTGTTTGCGGCTTCGTTCAACAGGCTCTGACCGGCAGGTTCTGGAGTCGAGTTCTCACAGTGGCGGGATTTTTGACACCATCTAGGTCGACTTCTGTCGCCGTCTGGAGGAGAATCTTAGCGGCCGGCTGCTCTGATCGGTAGTTTTCGTGGTTTCTCTGATCAACACCAGACGAATGCCTGATCAGTCCCTTATGAAACGAGCCACGGGCCGCGCGCAATACGTCCTTCTTCAACGTTGTTCCTTCCTTTCCTCTTATACTCACTCTTACATGCGCTTCACTACCGTATGTCGGGAGACCTGACGGTCGCTAGAGCTTGTCACAGCTCGAAGAACCCCCACCCCCACATGGAGCTGACAGGTCACCGTCGGATCTCACGCTCCAATGGAAGGAGGAATACCTATCCTCCCGGTATAAAAATGTTTTGTACTAATGCAACTATTAATATTCAAATACTAAGGTTATTAGTTTCCCAGGTAGTACTGAGACTCTTAGTAGTCCAGAATCAAATATTATGATGTTGCTGTAGAAGAATTTGGAACTCGATGTTTCCAAGTGAGATGAAGTAAAAGAAGTGGCGTTTAGTGGCAATATCCCTCTCTGTGACGAGATTCAGACGAATGATATGATCATTGTTATCAATTTCATTATCGTCATCATTGCCTCAAACGTTACAACTGAGACCGTTACTTTTCTACCAAGACGCCATTTTCCTTATTTTGCTGTGTAATTTTTCTGTTTAATATGGAAACAAAAGTATCACTGTTGCTTACACTGACATGATTGACATTCAATTTAGTATGGACCTGGTTACTTCCGTTTGCGCATTTCAAGGAGAACAAACTAAATATTTAACTTAATAAAGAACTTCTACATAGATGAACTACTTTAATCGACCTATTTTTTCCTTTGGAAATACTAGATGTACAGTTACAGGATGAAAAACTTACACTCGCAGTGTGAAGCGTTCCGTTTCGGACCACAGTCGCACGTAGTCTATAAATTACGGTTTTGATGAAAATCCCTGACGTGAATCATATTTCCTGATCGAAACCAATACTAAGAATAAGGGAACACTTTATTCGACTTATAAAATTATTTGTGACATCACATCAGATTCAAGGTGATGTTATGCAATACCCTTACAGAGGTATGTCCACTTTCTCCCTGTGGCTGCTCCATCGCTCCAGATTGCCCCAAGGCGCATGCGCCTCCCACCCGACAACATCGTCCCGCGGCCTTTGGGTCCTCGCGCCCTGGCGGCGACGGGAGCCGGCGATCGCTTCGGACGTAAATTACGGGTCGGCGCGACGCGGGGGCCGGCGGGGGAGGGGCACGCGGGGACACGCGGCCGGGGGGACGTGGGGAGTCCGCGGGACACCCGAGATTTACGCGCGCATCGGCCGCGGGCGGCGCTGCCGCCGCCGGCAGATTTATCTGCGCTCTCGCGGCGGCGTCTCCCAATTACAAACGCTGCGGCGATGCGGCCGCGATAGCGGTGACGTATGTCCCCGCGCCGCGCTGCGCCGCGCGCCCGCCTCGGCCGCCGCAGCGACAGCGGCTGCCGGGAGCCCCAGCGCCCGCACCGGCCCGCGCAGACAAATTCGACTCTCAGCGGAGACGACGGCGGCGGCGGCGGCGCAAGCGAATACGGAGATTAGAAGGCTGTCTTTTCTAATTTATTTTTTTGTTTATTTATTTATTTATTTTAACGTCAAAAACAGTTAAAAACTGAGTGTGACGTGCTATGGGGAAGTGAATTATGTGCACGTTTTCAAAATTCTGTGATCCCTACACTAAGACACATACTACTTGAATTTTGAAAAGAAAAAAATTTGCGTTTTTTGCAAGGATTAAAAAAAAAACTCATCGGGTGCGGTAATCCGAGTCTGCGGTTCCAAGCGTCGAGATTTACCGGATGATCAAAAGTGATAACGGGATTAAAATCAATCAAATGTACGCCGATGTACACACCGATGTACACCTTGAAGTAGACCTTGGGACTATCACCATTCTATACATATTACATTATTGTAGGTAATAGGTGGACCCCTCTCAGTGCTTGTATCCTTTTAGGGGTTTGTAGAATTAGTGCCCGAATGCGTACAAAATTCCAATAGAACCCAAGTTTCCAGAAATAATCAAAGATTTCAAGGATTTGTGTTTAGAGGTGATACATGAGAGACTGGGGATGAACAACTACCACAAATAAAACTGAAAATATACGTGTCTCTCGCGCAAGTCGATCTCACAGCACTGATGCCTTGGGCACAACTACCCTGGCACCTGTGCTACCAAGTCTACTTGTTAATAAATATTAGTGTATGCAATAATTACTAAGTAGAAGACTCATTACATTAAAATTACCTATTATTTATTACATGCCGAGTTAGACTCAATTATTATTGTATAAACAGGTTGCCAAGTTTATACTTAATTT